>CM021100.1:347866391-347984439 GCA_007115665.2 Sequoiadendron giganteum
GAATGATATATATGTAGGTAGAGAGAGTTGAGATAGAGATAGAGTAGAGAGGGAAGGATAGAGGGGAAGGGAGGGAAAAGTGAGAGAGAGAAGGAAGGTGGATAGATTGAGAGATGGAAGGATGGAGAGAGGGAGAGAGAGAGAATGAGGTATAGAGGGATAGGTAGGTAGAGAGAAGTAGAGAGGTAAGGAGAGTTGGAGGGAGAGGTAGGGATGGAGAGAGAGAGAGGTAGGTAGAGAGAGTAAAGGGATATATAGAGAAGTGGAGAGGTAGGGATCGAGGGAGAGATAAGGATTTAGAGAGAGGTGATAGAGTGAAATAGAGAGAGAGAGAGGTAGGTAAGGAGAGGGAGGGGAGATAAAGGGAAGTAGAGAATGGAGGAGAGAGGGAAGAAGAGGTAGGGAGGGAGAGATAGGTGAGATAGAGAGAGAGGAGGGAGGGAGGGATATTTAAGGAGAGAGAGGTGAGATAGAGAGAAAGAAAGTAAAGAGGGAAGAGGGAGAGAGAGAGGTGATAGAGATAAGTAGATGCGTAATGAGTAAGGTAGATAGATTGAGAGGGAAAGAGAGAGGGAGAGAAAATAGGTATATAGGGGTAGGCTAGAAAGAGAGATGTAGAGTGAATTTTGGTGGAAGAGAGAGAGGAGGGAGGGATAGGTAAAGATGGATAGTTGAGATAGATATAAGGAGAGAGATATAGGTAGAGAGAGGGCAAAGAGAGATAGAAAGAGGGGGAGGGAGAGAGAAGATAGAAAGAGGGGGAAGGAGGGAGGGAGGGAGAGAGAGTGGAGAGGGAGGAGAGAGAGAGAGGTGATAGAGAGAGAATTAGATAGGGAAAGAAGGTGGAGATATTGAGAGAGGAGGCAAGGAGGGAGAGAGAAATAGGTATAGAGGGACAACGAGGTAGAGAGAAGTAAATATGAAATGAGAGATATAGGGAAAGGTAGGGATGGAGAGACAAGTGAGACAAAAATAGAGAGAGTTCTAGGTAGATAGAGGGAGGAGGAGATAAAGAGAAGTATAGAGGTAAGGAGAGAGGGATGAAGAGGTAGGGATGGGGACTGAGAGGTGAGAGAGATAAGAGAGAGGAGGGAGGGATAGGTAGGGAGAGAGGGGTGAGATAGAGAAAAATAGAGTAGAGAGAGAAGGGGAAAAAGAGAAGTGAGATAGGTGATAGAGATGTGTGATGGAGCTTAAAAGTAGAGAGATAAGGAGGAAGGTGGAAAGATTGAGATGAAGGAGGGGGGACAGACAAATATGTATAGAGGGATAGATTAGATAGTGAGAAGTAGAGAGAAAAGGTGGGTGAAAGGAAGAGAGAGGGAGAGAGAGAGGGGGAGAAAGAGAGGTGAGATTTAGAGAATTAGAAAGGGAAGGAGAGAGAGAGAGAGATAAAGAAAATTAGAGAGGGAGGGAAGGAGAGAGAAGTGAGATAAAGAGAACTAGAGAGGGAAGGAGAGAGATAATGGCAAGATAGAGAGCAGAGAGGGGAGGAGAGATCGAGGGAAGCAAAGAGAGAGAGAAAGAGAGGAGAGGGAGGGAGGGAGGTATAGGTAGGTATAGAGAGTAAATAGAGATATATAGAGATAAAAGGAGAGGGATGAAAGAGAAAAATTTAGAGAGGGAAGGAGGGAGGGAGATAGATATTGGAGAGGGAAGGAGAGAGAGATGCACATGCAGAGACATAGTTCTTGAGCTCAATGAAGATATTGTTAGATAAAGGGATGGAGACAATGAGAGAGAGAGAGGTCTAGAGAATAAGATATTAAAATGAGTGTAGAGAGAGAAAGATGAAATTTGACCTCCTAAGTACTAAAATTTGACCTCCTGATTACTGAAATTTGACATGCTGATTATTGAAATTTGAATAAGTCTGAAATTTTTAAGATATTCAAAAAACTAGAATTTGCATTATAACTCTTAGAGATCTTAAACCACTCTCAAAAATCCTACCTATATATACATGAAATATAACTTAAATTATAAGAAATTAAATGTCCATATGTAAATGTCAACTTATACTTAAATGTTTATTTCATGTATATAGTTTCCTTGACAAAGAAAGTGAAAATCTAGTTTTGTGCAAAGCAAGCCATTTGGCGCTTGCCAAATGACTCATCACATTTGGCACAAGCCAAAAGGCTTGCTTTCGACGTGTTAATTAGCAAGATTTGCTAAATTTTCTCATATTTTCATTCATGCTCCCCATCTCATTTGCACGTATTTCAATGCAAGTTTATAAAAAAAACCATGATAGCATTAACCTCTGTCTCAGCTATCTAAATATATAATTTTTTTTTCATTTGTATTTAGTTAAGGTTTTGATCCATGGCTTCTATTGTAAATGCAGTCGTTTTTGGTCAAAAACCATCATGTGCTAGGTTAGGATAGATTTTTACACGTTCATTGGAACGTGAAACAAATTACGTTTTCTGAAACTAAACTCCATTCTACACATGATGAAAAGAAAAAACAATTTTCAATTAGTTTGCACAAAATTTGGGGGTGAGCACGCTCAAATATCAGCTTTTCAGGATGTGTCCACTTTGAAAATTCATAAAATATTATATATTCTTTAAAAAAAGTATCTGAAAGAAGGAGGATAAACTACATGGTGTTAACTAATTTCTCACCATTGGGATTTTTGAAATTCTAAAAAAAAGTTAACAAAAAAGGGGGGAGCCCTTAGGCGCTATGCTATTTTTTTTGATAAAAACATGACCTATTTCCCCCCCCCCCTTTTGAGACATTTGATCTTTATTAATTTCAAAAAAAAATAGTATCTTAGAAACTAGACTTGGAGCACTTTAACTTTTGTTCTTGCTGCATCTTGAAATTTTGAGTTTAACTATCTTCATTTTCTCGTGCAAATCAGATTTTCCGAATTTAAGAAAATAAGTGGCATCTTAAGAGCCAAAATTGTGTCACAGATTGGTGCACTTACCCAAGACTCCAATCACAACCTTTAATCCTCAACCACCATTTGCTCAAAGTGTCATATTCAACAGTTTCATTCCTTGTTGAATCATCTTGTCAAATAGATAATGTGTCTTTTCTATCATATTTAATGCCATAGATTTGATATATGTAGAATCCATTCATTTGGATTTATAATATGACTTTCACTTTACATAAATTTGTGTAATCATGTGCACCTTCTACAACTCTATTAATTTCATTCCAAGTTATGAAAAATCTTTTCTATAGGCATTAAAGTTGTGTAGAGGGAAGATTGAAATGTCAATATTAAATCTTTTCTTTCATTACATGTGATTGGTTGAGATCATAATTATTCCATACTATAAGTGAATTAAATTTCAAGAGTATTGTTTTTTATTACAGTAACTAAAGTGATTATTATCTTATCGCTCTTTGAGTTTAAAGATGTTGCAGTTTTAATATAGTGTCTGGTCCAATCACTGGTTCTATCAGTTTTGATGTGACAAGCATGGAAATATACTAAAAGCTATCGGTATTGGGAAGGCCATGAATCTCCTCGAATATTCTCAAGTTTATGATCACCATCGCCTATCCTATTTCCATTGTAGAGTAGGAAAAAGAAAACAAGAATCTTTGCTTCTTCTTTTTTGAATATATGAAATCCTATACTAGTCATATCTATCTTTTGTAGAATTCATCCTCTATCCAAGTGCTCCAGACATAAATTTTATTCTACTCACAAACAAACCTGAAGAAGTCAAAAACTTTCTCAAACAATCATGTCATCACTTGAAGTCATTCACATTTATATTATTACAAAAGTTATTCATATGTACAGTGTTTGTTCTCATTGAATTCGTTTACATTTATATCTTGAAGTCACTCAATTATGGTTTTGCAAGAATATTTGTTGATTGGTAATGCTCATTTATGACCTTCTATAGGCTAAGTGAATGAGAATCAAATCTTTACTTTTCTACATTAAATTGTCTTATTTTAGATTTCTCATGAGAGAGGCATTGATCATGGTTGAAGGCTTTGATATTGTGAAAAGATGAAATCTTAGATCGTTGAAATTGAATTGTTAGTAGGAGTGGTTTTAAGCTTTGTTAACAAACTATCTATGTAGATGGTTAATATTTTCTTTAAATTCTATGGCAAGTGGGATTCTTATTAGTGCCTCATTTATTAGTTTAAAATCATTAGACTTTTCATTTGAAATCATTCTATTGTTTGAGGTTAAAGCTTAAAATAACTTTAATTAAATAACTCAATCCTCACATAATTGTCTTTTTTAATCTTGCATGACTGATTTCATTTGCAGAAGGAACTTGCAAATTTGAAGCATAGGAAACAATCTTTGAAGAAATTTTTGAGTTGGAAGTGGGAAATGAACTTAAAAAAGCATTTTTAAATTCTAATTGTAATAGCTTGAGGTACCCATTTCCCACTTTTATTTTCTATTTTAGGACTATGCACTTCATCTTTTGGGCTTAAAATTAACCCTCAACTCAAGCTTTGTCAAATTTGGTTAAAGTTGAACATTGGGAAATTACTAGACTTTGATTTTGGTGCTTAAAATGAATTCAAAATATTTCTTTGAAGGCTAAAATGAACAAGTGATTCATTTGTGTGATTTTTTCTTTAATGCATCCTAAGTGTATATCCTCTCCCCTTGAACTTCATGTGATATGTAGTGCAAGAGAAACATTTGAGGTATAATTATTTCTTTGAGTCACCCTTAAGAAAGGGCTCACTATGAGACACACCCCACAATGGGAAAATCATAGGAAAGTTCTTAGAGCACATTTACTAGTGGGATATATCAAAGGTTGGGAAATCATGAGAAAGTACCTTCTAGTTTTGACTGTATGATATAGTACACCTAGTACCATGGCTTAACTGGAACAAGAATACTAGTTAGATACTTAAGTGGCAAAGCAGGTCTGCACACAACTGGGTGTTGTCAATTTTTTAGATACTAGAATAATTAAATACTTGGTTGTGCAAGAACAATCATTCTGAAGTTGCTTCACATCTATACTATTCAGTAGTAGAAACAAAAAATCCTTTTGATCTTAGGATTTTAAGGATTTTGAAATTTGGTGGTCCTAAGAAGTGTGTGTCATGGAGGGGAGCCAATGTTGCCAAATCTCTAACTATTAGCTTTATCTATTATTTAGAGAAATTCAAGTGAGCACTCAACAAATTATTTCCATTCATATCCTAGGATTGTACAATCTATGAGTCAGTTAAATATAGTTCATGGATCTCAGACTTTGAAACAAACATTCAACAAGTCATCAAAATTTCAAACCCTTTGGAAAGAGAAAATATGCTTGAAAATTCCAAGTATTATTGCTTGTCACTAGGGATTTTACCCTTAGATAATTCTAAGTATTTGGGCCCATATCTCAATTTTTGCTCTCCAAAGTCAGCCTAGGGAAACTATATCTTTGACACTTTAATTTTCACATAATGAACCTTGTGGAATAAAAAAGAGTTAAGACATAGACACTCAATTTGAAAGTTAAGAAATAAGTTTTGATGTAGTAAAAAGAATCCATTTAACCAAGATAAAATACAATTGGCACCCACATATGTGTTTTTTCTAATGATTTCCCACAAATTCAAAATTTTGAAACCAAAGTTTATTATTCATAACAAGCATCTTAGTCTAAAGGCTCTCAAGAAACATCTTTTGGCACTTCATGAAACTAGATATATATTGGTATACAACTTTTACAAATGTGCTTCAAGAGATAATGCAAACTTCTATCTATGCTATTACTATTAAAATCTAGGTCTTTTCCAATGTTTTCAATTTCTCACATAGAAGTGAAAGTCTTAGAATTATAGCATGTTCTTCAATAACTTGGCCTTGTAAACGGTATGTGTAGGATCATGATGGGCCAAAAAGTGGTGATATGTAAGTGATATGATGACCCATGTGGCTGACGACTTTTTTGAACCCAAAATTGATGAAATGAAAAGGGTTTTTCAAGGAGATTCTCAACATTCCACCAATATAAATTATGCTTTACTTTGAATTTGAAAAATTATTATTATTCATTTTCTATTTGAACTATGACTAACATCCTAATTGATAGGCTGATTAAAGAACATCTATATATTTCAAACGGTATCAATTTTTTTGAATCTGAAACATGTGTCACATTCTATGCTTTGCATACTCTAGGATTATAAATAAATAAATTGAATTTCATGAAGTTTTGACCAAGTTAAGGTGGTCAGACATACGAGTTTTTATATTTTTAAAAAGTTGTAATAAAAAAATCATAACAAATTATTTACTTGGAAAAAAATTAGAAAAAAATATGCATCACATCGGGACATGAGTTCTCAACTTATATCTAAAATATTATAAAAAAATATTATCATTTTATTGTGGTTAGGGTGGTCAGAAAGTCACCTACTTCTTATTTTTTCCCTGAAATTTAAGTACTACTACATTGAAATTTCAAATTTTCACCAAATAGTTTTTTTTTTTTTTTAAAAAAACCTAGTAGTTTAGAAACTATTTTTTTTTTTCTACAAATTTTATTGTTACATATTTTTTGAAATAATATAGATAACTTATTCAAATTTTTATGTCAAGTCACCTAACTCTGATTTTTTGAATTTTCATTGCCACTTAAGGGCTTGTTTTTTCCATGATGATCCTGCACATACCCTGAAAAAAGTCTTTCAAGGTTAATTTAGGATCAAAAAAATCAATACCCTCATTCATCCTAAGCATCAATCAAATCCCACCTCACAAGCAAATTTTGGAACTTTGGAAAAAATCATCTTTACTAGACTATTGGTTAATCCTTTAATCAAAATCAAAATTACTTTGATTGGCTAAGTGTACATGGATGAATCCTTCCTCACCCATTTAGTTAAATTATCACCTTCATAAACAAGTTTACCCCAAGATAGCATCTAACATCTTGGGATTTATAACTCCATTATCCAAATCAAATCAAACCAAATCTAGATTAAAATCCAAAATTCGTAAAGTATAGTATTCCTCCAAAGTTCTCAAAAAGTTCAAAAATCAATATCATTCATCCTTCATTTGTCACACTATCATTATTTGGTCCTTAAAATCCTATATTTTCTTTTTGTACTTAAAGTTTAGACCAACCCAAGGATTTAGAGGTTTACCTTCTATTCCCAAAAAATGATCTCAATTTTATGGTCCAAACGAGATCACAACACAAGAAAATAATGGTGGAAAACAAAGAAACATCCACTTCAAGTTATTTGAGTCAAACTACATAATAATTCAACCCTAGGATATCCATCGACCTTCTACTTGATCCCCCTCAATTACCTCAAAGTCCTAAAGAGGGAGGTGGCCAAGTGGAGGATGTCACAAACAACTTCCAAGGGATGAACCAAGATGAAATAATTGAGCTAGTCCAAAATCCCAAAACATAAAAGAATGCAACACAATCATGAAGCTCAATCCCACACAATACATGGTGGGAATAGCAAAGGAAGGGGCTAAACTCTCTTATAATTTTTATGTGAGCACTATTTTTGAACAACCTCTTGGAAACATGCCACCTGTATCATTCATGCCTTCATTCCCAAATGTCATCCAACCTATCATACAACAAACATCATCTTATTCTCCTATTCAACCCATGATCACCAAGGGAAGTTCATTACTCTACAATCTCTTCAAACACATCCACTTGTAAACAAAAAAAACTTGCATGTAAACATGATCTTGGGTATCCCTAGCACCATCCCACAAGACCCAAAACATCCATATGTTCCACTCATTTTCCATGATACCAACAATCCCTCCACTTTCCCCACAACACAAGCATACCCTCTTGATACACAAGGCTCTGTCCCCATGACATAACAAGGGAAAATGGATTTATTTGGTCAAATGGTAAGTTTTAATGCATCATCCTCACTTTTACAAGGGAACACGCTACCTATCTTCCCATAATTCCCTCTTTTATCATCATCATGCACACCTAACCAAGGTGTAGGGAACACCCCTTCACTAAACACAATAGTCCCAAATTCAATGAATTAAATCAATCCTCTAAGCACATATCAAATCACCACATTTGTTATACCAAATCCTCTAATCATGCCACTTATATCGTAGCATCAGGTGGCACCAATCCAAATCTCCAAACCAATTATTCCACCATCTATAACACCCCAAACATCTCAAAACATGGTCTCCCAAGGACCAAGCACATCAGCCATACCATCTACCACACAACTCTATGTCATCACTCAAAAAATACCATAACAACCACCTTAAACAAATATTTCCACCTAATCTCACACAATTCCAAAAAATCCTTGACCTCCACCACCAAATATAAATATGGGAAATCAATACAGTATCACATTACAAGTAGCCCAACAAGCGTACCAAAAGGTGCTTCAACAATTCCAAGATCAACAAGATGCAAAAGAAGCACAGGCACAACAAGCCACACAACAAGCACAACAATTTTTCCAAGCATAAGTGCAATCTTTACTATAACAACAACAAGATGGACAAGTTGCACAAGCAGCATAAGCTAAAAAAGCTACACAAGTTGCACAAGCCACATAGGTCACACAACAAGCTCAAGCACAAAAAACACAAGTGCATGCTTTGGCCTATCACCAAGCCTTGCAACAATACATGCAAAAACAAGCATTGATAGTGCAACAACAACAAACCCAACATTAGATAGTATTGGCCCAACAACAATAACAACAACAACAGTAAGACCAACAACAAGCATTATTGGAACAAAACAAATAGTAGGCATATCAACAAGTTTTATTTGTGAAAAAAAGCTTTCATAAACCTCTCACAAACACACAAACCATCCCACGTATTACCTAAGAAACCAGACCACCATCTCAAAACACATTCATCCCACCACCCAATCTATAAATTGATTTCACCACACAAGTTAAATTACTCTCACAACAAATACTTGACATACAATTAGGAAATACAAATAAATCACAAGGAAATTTTTCTCCTATCTATTTGACAAATAGATTGTAAATGTTCCATTTCCAACAAGCTTTAAAATACTGAAGTTCGATAAATACTGAGGAACTGGAAATCCTGAAGATCATATTAGGGAATTTCATGTAAACTATATGGAGGTTGCATACGATGATTCTTATTTAATGTGAATCTTCCCTCAAAGCCTAGTTGGTCCAACAATGGTATGGTTCTCTCTCCTTCCCCCAAGTATTAAAAAGTTTCAATAAATTTTGGATAAATTCATTGAAAATTATTCATTTAGCTTGGGTGTGGAGGTGAGCTTGGAAGGATTGTCTAATCTAAAAAAACCCAAAGGAGCTACATTCGTAGCCTTTTTGCAATGATGGTGATCTAGGGCCAAAAAAATCAAATGGTTCATGCCATAAGAACAAAAAATTGATACAATCATAGAAAACCTTGAAGGAACCTTTTGCTTTTATTTTAAAATGCAATGCATAACAGTGTATGACCAATTGATTCCCAAAGTGCTCAACATCGAAGGAGACCTTATAACACAAGGGGGTGCACCCATATGCCAACACAATTGACCATCAACAAGTTACAATGACAAACCTCACACATGGGCTAAGAACAAGAATGCCACCAATGATGTTGTTGTTGATGCTAAATTTTCTATTAGTGCTCCTAGGCTAAATGTGCAACAAAAAATGTAGCAACAACTACAATAAAACACCCACAACTTTCCACAAAAAAACACAACATAACAATAACCCAACTATAAAAATGATAACAACATAAGTTATCAAAGGGGCCACCTCCAAAGAACAAATATCCCTCTAAATGAAAGTAAACACACCTTGAGGAACTAATAAAATCAATCATGCAACAATTGGTACAAGCAAATCTCATCAAAATCGTTGTTTAGAGAAATTTTAAAGAACCTAAAGTTAAACCACCATGGTGAACCACCAAAGATAATATGCTAAAAGGGAAAGAGGATTCCCCCAACTAGGTTCCTAGGGTTTCTCACCTAGGAGGTTGGTTTAGAAGGAATGACACTCTTTCACCTAGTGATATCTCTTTTTGATGATTGCATTCCAAGCATGTGGCTGAATAGGGTTTTGTTGTGTGTGAGAAGTGTGGTTAAATGATTAAATTAAATGAAATTAAACGAACTATAAAATGTAAACAAAGAAAATGTAAACTCTATACAAACTAAACTAAATGACATAAATGTATGCAATCTAGAAAGAAACTGGAAAATCCAGAGATTATGCACCTGGGAATTGAAACTTAGAAAAGAGGAGTCCTTGAATGTTCTGGAATCAGCTAGAAATATTCACAGGGACACGCTAGAATGAGCAGCCTAGTCCTTCTCCCAAGAAACTCTGCCAGAATGGGTTTCTAGTAAAAGGGTATCTAGAAATGTAAAAACCCATTTTCACACCTAGTACAAGGACAAGGCCACCAATGATGGTGATCTAGTCCTCCTAGTACTTTCAGGAGTTTCAAGGTCTGAATCTATAGGCCCCCACTTCCACTTCCTTCTCTGACTGAGACCCATGCCCGAATCTCTAGAAAACAACTTGTAAGTTGTCCTTTTTCTCCTCCTAGGGTTTGATGACTTGAGTTGACTTAGATGGAATGATGGAACCATTTTCAACAATTTAATCCTTGCTAAATTTGCATATACACCATACCTTTAGTTGAAGATGTTTGCAATAGGTAAGAACCAACTCCAATGGAGGTTTCTTGAAGATCCTTGTGCTTGAATGCTTGCTTGATAATATTGACTGCAAGAGTTCTTGTGAAGATGAAAATGATCTAAGGGGGAAATGAGGATGAAAACCCTTATTTATACAAGATATGCCCTAATTTCTTGAAAATAACACATGATAGGCTAACCTTACAGTTTTGGAGGAAAATTCCAATTAGGTTTTGTTTTAATTTTGAATTTTATGCCTAAAGGGACTAGGTTGCCCAAGGTGGTGACCTAGTCCACTTCAAAAAACTCAAGTGGTGGTCAGGGATGAACTAATTTTTAATGATGATTATCAGCCTTGCCTCCTAAAATACACTTAATTAGGGCCTAAAAGTACATTAAGGGTCCAATTTATCATAAGGAAGGGTTAAATTAGTGATAACAAGCCTAGGAAAATGTGAAAATACATTGCAAAATTTTACAACACTTTGGCACAAGGCTTGAAGATGGGTAAAAAGAGGTTGTTTAGGAGAATTGTGTTTAAAGTGTCCTAGAAAAGTGGGAAGATGTGTTACAACACTTCATAATACCTTTGTAATACACCATTAGGTTGTTGTTGATTTTCATGTGTACAAGGCCTAATGCCACATTATAGATTTAGATCAAAGCAAAATCAGGCCAAAATCCAACGGAAAAGGCCCAAATGAGTAAAAAAGTGTCAATGTAACACTTTTTTGTGACAAATTTAGCCCCCACTTTAGTGAGAGAATGAACTTTCTTCAAAATCACACTATAGTATCTGAATCATACATGTCAAGTGAGATCTTATGAATTCATGCTAGTAAGGTGAGATGACTATGATCAAGAGGGATGATTAAGCCCCCAAGATCATGATCCCATGGAAAACCAAACATAAGCACAAAAGATCACACTAAGAGTGATGTGAGAGAGTGAAGAGAAAGGGAATGTCATATCAAGCTTCAACTATTTGTCTAGCCAGTTGTGGATCATATCTAGTCTATTTATTCGAAACGAAAGTGTACACACTCTAGGGCAATGAGACTTTCAGTTTTCCACTGGGTAAGAAGGCCCAAAAGGTTGAGAAACATACACTTAGTTGGTATGCACTTCACACACAAAAAGGTGGCTTACGGGGAAAGTCTTGCCACTAGTTGGGTTTCCCACTCAACTATATCAAAATTATACCTCCTAATAACTTTGATAAGGCACCACAAAAGACAAGGGTTTGATCTTCATGAGACAAGCAAAGCCTCAAATACTTAGAACTCATGAACAAGTGCAAGATGGCACCACAGGCATGCAAGTTGTTTTATGCAAGGTTGCCATGTATGCAAGAATGCAAAAATGCAATATGTTAAAATGCAAAAATGTAAAAGGAGTGTTCCAAGGAATTTTATTTAGTTCATTTGAGGTCTTTGACTTAGGGAATATTGTGTCTAATGTCTCGAATGGAGGACCGATCGAATAATAACACATTCACAACTTATGGGATGTAGTGCCTCAAATCAGGCCTCTAAGAGGAATGGAATATACTAAGATAAGTCAAACTTATGAAGGACATTACACCCAATGTCATCAAAAAAGTGAGAACCACATCATATGAAGTGATAAGGGTGCACTAGGAACCAAGGAAAAAGAAAAATGAATTCCAATACAAAAATAAATAAAGCCAATGTATGTCCCCACTTTAAAGGAATTACTACACATGGTTTTGTGAGAAATTACTTTAAAGTAGGGAAAGGAAAAATGAAAAAAGAAAGAAAAAGACATGAGAGCCTAAATGGATCCCTATGCCAAGTCATATGTTTCCAAGGGAGGTTGTGTCATGTAAAAGAAAAGAGAAAGGGGATTGCCCCCAAAATGAAAAACCATAAAAACATAAGGGATCTATGGATTTGGGGTTAGTATGTCTGTTGTTGTAATATTTTGTTGAAAGAGCTTGGAACTATCATCATCTCCCCAAATACATAAAACTAGAAGAAGGACACAAAGAGAGTGAAAACAAATAAAAATACTAAGTCTTTTTGGGTCAACATGGAAGAGACATGAGGTGTATTGACACTTCGCATCATCCCCAAAAGGACAACAAAAGGAAAAGGAAAAGACAAAGAAAAAGAGCCTTTTTGAGTGAAAATGAAGCAGAAATTGCAATCTCAATGCCTTCCATCATCCTCAAATGGAAGGAAAAAAGAACAAAATAAAAGGAAAAGAGTCCATTTGGGTCAACATGAAGTAGATATGGTGCTCTCAATGTCTTGCATCATCACAAAATGGAAGGCAAAAAGAACTAAAGAAAAGGAAAAGAGTCTATTTGGGTCAACATGAAGGAGATATGGTGCTCTCAATGTCTTGCATCATCACAAAATGGAAGGCAAAAAGAACTAAAGAAAAGGAAAATAGTCTATTTGGGTCAACATGAAGGAGAAATTGCAGTCTCAATGCCTTGCATCATCCCCAAATGGAAGGAAAAAAGAAAAATCAAAAGAGAAATGAATGTATGATAGATAGAAGAATGAAGGTAGACATAGAATAATGTCACAAAGAGAGAGAACATCAAATAGTACGCAGGAATACGTTACACCCAAGAAAACATGCAAAAGAAAAAGAAAAGTCTAGTAAGGAAAATCGTTGTCAATCATCAAGCAAATCATTTGTCTCCCAATCTTGCTCATTATAAAATTTGGGTGGGCGACTAGCGAGAGGGATGACAACAGTTGTAGAACTAGCATTGAGATCAATTCTTGTTCAAGGAGAATTATCATGTATGCTCATGGAAGAGGAAAATAATGAATTCAAAGTGTGATGTAATTCTTAATCTATTTTAGCATTCCCCTACTTATCATCATCTAGATTGATGACAATAGGATTTTGGATAACAATGTCAATGTAATCATGCAATAGTGGTTGTGATGGAGGTATAGGATTAGGCTGTGGAGGTGGAGGAGAAGGGTCATCAAGCACTGATTTTGGCAAAGGTGGATTATTATTTTTAATATTTTCTTCATCATGTGATTGTCGAGCAAGAGTACGATGACAACACCTACACTCCATAGCTTCTTTATTCCTTTTTTTTTTTTCAAGGTGCATTTGAGAAGGATCAATTTGGTCCAAGGTAAAGCCACAATAGTGGGTTGCAATTTTTTACATGAAGAAAACAGAGAAATTCCCATTATAAAATTTTAAATGGCTTACCCCTTCTAATGAAGAGGGTTCAAATGAACTTCCGTTATTAGAAGTTGGGTTTGAATGAACCCCCCTTTTTTGACCTTCCCCTCCACCATTTAAAAATTTATGCATTTTTTGACTATTGAAGCCCAGGAAGGAGGTGGAAATGGAGTCAACTTGATAAAATGAGGTGGAGGACTATAGTGATCGAAACACGCTTTCCAAAAACCATAAATTTAATATGTTATGTTTTTATTTTATATTTTATTTTTAAGTTTTATTAGACAGGTTTTTCATTAAACATCAAGTTCGGGGAAAAATGATTGTGGAAAAATAGTTAATTTGAGAAAAAAATTTGAAAAATATATACTCACTAGGTATTGATGTCCTCATTCCAACAAAAAAAGAAAAAATAAATTTCAATATATACCAAAAAAGTTCTTCGAGCCGAAGTGCAACTATGTCTAAATTGTAATTGGTTTGACTTCACAACTTAATTACAAGAAAAATATTCAAAAAAATGTTATGAAACAAAATGAAAGGACTAGATACTAGTGTTACCAACCTAAATTCAAAGGAATCATAATTTTATCCTTTGTAGAAAAAAAATTATGTGAGCCGAAGTACACACCACTTTTTAAAAATGGTGTTTATTATTAAAAACTAGTTATCAAAGGAGATTCAAAAAAGATTACAGTTTAATTTCAATTTAAAAAAAAAACACATTTAAAATCTACAATCAAAATCTCACTAATCAGTAGTTTACATCATTTTAAAATTACTAATAGTTTACCAACTATAGGTGTCAAAAAGTGAAGATTTTTTAGAAAAATGTTCATTTCAATGTCAAGTTTGGCCAAAAAGTGTAACCCATTATTGTGGGATGACCCTCCATCATAGGTTTCTTGTCGTCCCTATGGGGAGGAACGAAAGGAATCATAGGTGGCTCATCCACTTTCTCCTTAGCTTTATACACTTGCTTGATGTGAGGAGGTAAGATGGAATTACTGTCATGATCCTGAGGCCTCTAGGATGATGTGGAAGAGTTTTTAGGTGTTGTTTGGTTATGCATGTTGAATTCAGGTTACAACATAGCTTCGTCAAGGATACGTGTTTCTGAGGTAGAAGGAGGTATGTTGTGAAGAGAGAGTTCAAATATTATTTTCAGCCTTAAATTTAGGATAGGTGATGAAAAAGAAATCTCATGTAGGGGTGATAGGTTCCATGGGGTCGGTACAAAAGGATTCCAAAGAAAATTTTCCTTTGGATGATAAAGAATTGAAGCCACTATGGTGGGTGGTGAATATTTCATTGTCAATAGGAAACTTCAAACATTTGTGAATAACAGATTGGACGGCTTTCATTGAACGAAGCCACGGGTGGCCTAGTCACAAAAGAGATTGGTTCAATTCTGGTATGATAGAGAAGGTAACGTCAAATGTCTGAGGGCATATCTATAATGGGAGAGTGATCGATCCGATCATAGGGCATGCAAAACCATTATGCATTTTAATCCATGTAGTAGGTTTATTATAAACATATTTAGAGATATGATGTAGTACCATAAATTCTTATGTGATTACATTTTCACCATAGGTAGGATTTATGAGTATCGCATTAGTGGTCTTATCATAGATTTTGTTGACTATGTAGAGAGGACCATCAAGAAGATTTGTAAGTATGTCTTGAGGTGAAAAGGTAATCTCAAGAGGTGTTTTGGTTTGGCCCTTATGATAGATAACTTCAATCACACCTACCATTTCATTTATAGGTGTGACATGGGTTACAGGTGGAAGAGAGTCAAAATGTTCATCATGTGTATCAACATTCATAACATCAATTTGTGAAGTTTCACCTGCTTTCACAAATGAAACATTGTGTTTAGGCATAGGATTGCTAAAAATCTATAAATTTTACTTTGTGGGTGTAATATAATTATTACATTTATCATTGATAGTAGCAAAAGATAGATGATCTGAATCAATTAGGTCTTGCACAAGGTTCTTTAGATGCTTGCATTGTTCGGTGTCATGTTGATTTTATCGATGAAAATAAAAATAAGCAGTGGAGTTATAGGATGGAGGTAATGGATTATTAGGATCAGGTGCATGAACAAGTGGTAATGATATCATTTGTTGTTGGAGAAATTGAGCTATGGTAGTATGGAGGGTATCAAGTAAAGGTATGAAGGTTTATTTAGGATCTCCATAATTGAAGGGAATGAAAAATCTAATAGTGGCCACTTGGTTATTTGCAGGTATAGAGGTTTGGGAAGGAGGGTTAAATTGCAAAATCCCTTTATTTGGCTTACGAAATGGTTGAGAGTTAGTTTGGTTTGTAGCATCGAACTTCTCAATGCAACTAGAAGTGGATCTCGTATCACGACTACTAGTTGAATTGTGATAATCACAATGTGCTTGACACAAGTGTATGAAGGGAGGGAGCTTCATTAGGGTGAGCTAGTCTTGAAGGGGTGCTAATAGGTTTTTAGTTAACATCTTTTTCAGATGTGTATCGGGTATCTTGACATCAATTGAGGAATAAATTTCTCGATAATGGGAGATAAAGTTGGTTATCTTTTCATTAGTGTCTTTCTTACATATGATTATATCAGCCAAGGTATTTTTATGGGTCACGTGGACTTGGAAATGGTTGATAAAGGAATCCACCAATTCATTGAATGAACTAATGCAATTTTTTGGTAAGGATGAAAACCAATCTAGGGCAGCATCTTTAAGGTTCCTAGGAAACAACTTGGCTAAAAAAAATTCATCAAGAGAAAAATCACTACATGAAGTAGAATAAGCATTAATGTGATTAAAAGGATCACCCTTCCCTCTATACTTCTAAAATATTGGTACTTCTATTACTTGTGGCATCAAGGTATGTAGGATCTCTAATGATAAGGGATTGCTACGAATATAGTGGGTAGGTGAAGCATGATGGTTTTGATTAATAGTGCAATTCTTTTGTTGCATGGATGCAATGGTATGAAAAAGGTGTGTGATAAGGGGATCGATATAAGTGTGATGAGGTGGGAGGGAGAGTGGTGATTGGGTGAATGTAGTGGAAGGGAAGGTGAATGCAATTCTAATGGGGGGAATGTTGGAAGAAGCTAAGGGATGTGATGCCAAATAAGAAGTAGGAATAGTAGTAGGGACACCAAGGGAAGGTATTACACTGCTAATTTGTTGTATTGTTGTTGTCACATTAGGAGATGTGTAAGTGGGAATCAAAACTATTATTGAAGGAGTATGAGTAGAAGGTCCTCTCTGGATAACCATAGGGATGGTTGGTTGAGAAACACTAGGTGTGGAAGAGGCATGTTTTTTGTATATTCAAACAATTTTCTTCACAACACCTAGGACATCATCACTCTCAAACATATGGTGAATGTTCTTGATGGTGGGTATGGAAGTAATGGATATTTTCTCAAGGCTTATTTCATGTTGGAGGTCAACTAGGTCGATATGAATGTGGAATAGATTTTCATGTTTGAGGTCATCAATTTTATTGCCAACATGAGTGTTTGCGAGGTGCAGAGAGTTGCTAGGGGTGGTTTCTAAGCCTAGTGCACTATTGTCGATTCTAGGAGTAGAAGCCCAATAGATCCCAAGATCTACAAAAATAGTATTGTCATGAGATTCAATAAGTATAGAACTTCTTATCACTATGGTATCAGCAAGAGAAAACCAAACGCTCATGCAAATTTTCCTAAGGGTGGGGTGGATGCAAATGGAATGTAAACAAAAGAGACTAAAATGCTTATAACTAGAATTCTGGAAAATAAAATAGAAATGTAGAACTAGAAAATAGAAGAGTAGAGATTTATTTGAAAATTCTAGAAAAGACTACTAGAAATATGCAAGAGAACTAAGTCACCCAGTGTGGTGACTTAGTCCCAATAATGATTTTTTTGAAAATTTTATGAAATTTTGACTAATTTTTATGGTTTTTATACTTTTCTGATGCAAACATAGAATGGAAATGCAATTGTTTTTTGTATTTTTTCAACGAAAATAAATTTCAAAGTGTAAGCTAACATGAGCTTTTAACTAATGCACCTTTTTACAAACCCCAGGATGCAAACAATGCAAAATCCTAATGCAATGCAAGCTTTTTCCTAAGATGAAATGCAAAATAAGAAGATTAGCAAGTGGTCCATGGTCGGGTTCACCAAAATGAACCACCAAAAAGATGATATGATAAAAGCAAAAGTGGATTGCCCCAAATAGGGCCCTAGGGTTTTTCACCTAGGAGCTTTGTTTAGAAGGAATGCCACTCTTTCACCTGGTGATATTTCTTTTTCATGATTGCATTCAAAGGGTATGGCTAAATAGGTTTGTGTTGTGTGTGATAAAAATGGATAAATGCTAAAATAAAATTAAACTAAACTAACTATGAAATTTAAACACAATAAATGTAAACTATATACAAACTAGACTAAATGACCTAAATGTATACAATCTAGAAAGAAATTTGAAAATACTGAGATTATGCACCTAGTAATTGAAACTTGTAGAAGAGGAGTCCTGGAATATTCTAGAATTTTCTAGAAATCTTCATAGGGAAACTTATGCCAAAATGGGTGGCCTAGTCCTCTAGGGAAACTCTACCATAATGGGTTTCTAGTAAAAGGGTATCCAAAAATGTAAAAACCCTTTTTCAGGTCTGGTCTAGGGACAAGGTCGCTAATGATGGCAATCTAGCCCTCTTGGTACTTTCAAGAGTTTCAAGGTATGAATATGTAGGCCTCCACTTGTAGTTGGGTCTTAGACAAAGACCCATGTTCAAATCTTTAGAAAATGACCTACAAGTTGTCCTTTTGCTCCTCCTAGGATTTGATGACTTGAGTTGAATTAGATGGAATGATGGCACCCTTTTCAACACTTTAATCCTTGCTAAATCTTCATACACACCAAATCTTTAGTTGAATATTTTTGGAAAATGTAGTGACCAACTCCAATGGAGGTTGCTTGAAGTGCCTTGTACTTGAATGCTTGCTTGAGAAGATTGAGTGCAAGAGTGCTTGTGAAGATGAAAATGAACTAAGGGGAGGGTAAATGAGGATGAAAACCCTTATTTATACAAGATATTCCATAATTTCCCTAAAATAGAACATGATAGGCCAACCTTAGGGTTTTGGAGGAAAATTCCCATTAGGTTTTTGTTTTAATTTTGAATTTTATGCCTAAAGGGACTAGGTCACCCAAGGTGGCAAACTAGTCCACTTGGACAAATTCAAGTGGTGGTCAAGAATTAAGTTATGTTTGATGATTATTATTGTGATTTCATCTTGAAACACACTTAATTCAAAACTAAATGTACTTAAGGGACCATTTTATCATAAGGAAGGGTTAAATTAGTGATAACAGGCCTAGTAAAATATGAAAATGCATTACAACCCTTTACAACACTTTGGCATAAGGCTTTAAAAGGGATAAAAATGGGTTGTTTAGGAGAATTATGTTGAAAGGGTCTTAGAAATGTGGGAATATGTGTTACCACACTTCAAAACACCTTTGTAAACCACCATTAGGTTGTTGTTGATTTGCAAGTGTTCAAGGTCTAATGCCATATTATAGCATTAGATAAAAGCAAAATAAGGCCAAAATCCAAGGGAAAAGGACCAAATGAGTGAAAAATTCTCAAGGCTACGCTTTTTGGTGAGACACATGGTATAATGAGAAGCAACTTATTGACTTTCAAAAAATAAAGGGACACACAAAACCCAATTGCATGGGACTTAAAAACCTAATCGAGGATCTCATTGATGATAAGACCATAACCATTGAACAACCCATGGGGAATCAAGATTTCAAAATATGCACAAATCCAATGCCAGGTCATAATAAAGGAAACAAAAATGGTAAAGGAAAAAATTACCAAAATGTAAATAATATTTATCACCATATTGTTGCATCCTTGGATGACTAGGGAACCATTGCCAATATCAAAGAATATAGATTCGAGTGTGGAGTCACCATATGTGGTGGTAGAATTACTATCCCAGGACCTTCACAACCATCCAAGGTAGCTGTCACGAATCCGAAATCAATCCCTAATGGATACAATGTCCTAGATCAATTGAAAAGACCCCCACCCAGATCTCCATCATGGAGTTTCTAAAAATCTCGCTCGCACATTGGGACATCCTAGAGAAGGCATTGGCTATATCTTCTATCCTCTTGGACCTTGATGCAAACCAGTTTCAAGATATGGCTAGAAAAATCACTACACCCCATATCTCACCTTCTTTAAACATTATTTACCAACCCAACCATCTCATAACCGTGCACTCCATCTTGAAGTCCTAGTACACAAGAACAAATTCAAAAGAGTCTTGGTGGATGGAGGTGAAGAGTTAAATATTTGTACTTTGAAGTTGGTATGGAATCTTGGATTCTTAGAAGATGTCATTAAAAATGGAAAAGGTATCACAATCAGATTCTATGATGATGAAGAACGAGTATCCCAAGGCGCCATTCAACTCCCCATTCAAATGAGGCCAACAATCATGGAAACTACTTAACAGGATCTTGAGCTTGAAGTTCCCTATAATATTATCTTGGGGAACCTATGGATCCATGACATATAGGCTATTACATCAATATTCCATCAATGTTTCAAATTTCCCTATCTAAACCAAGAAATCACAATCCATGGTGATCCTAAGCCTTTTTATTGTAAATTGTTTAAGGCCAAGTATTATAATATCCCCTAAATCTTGAAAAGTGATGAGGGACCCACATCTCCTTATATTAACCCATCCATCTTAGCATCCACTTCTGAGAAAAATACACCCTCCAGTTCAAACATTCTAGATATTAAGGTCATTGTCCAAGATAATACATGTGGAGATTATAAAATGAAAAAGAGTGCCTTTGTTGTAGGAGAGTTACCTCAATCCCCAATATCTCATGGAAAACCACAACTGATTGACACAACATCTCAAATCTTTAAAGAAGAACCTACCACCTTTAAAAAGTGTAGAGACCTAAGAAAAGAGGTGGTCGACAAGAAACATGTATCAAGCCTATTATATCAAGATGAAAGGCCTTTTCCAGATCTCCCCATGGAAGAAATAAATAAATGGTTCAAACTAATACTTGGCATGGGCTACAACAAAAATGGAAGGCTTTGGAAAAACTCTAATGGTTGGCTTGAACTTATCATTATTGAGAAGTGTCTTAATAATCCTTGACTTGGATGTACCCCTCAGAAGTTAACCATACTTGCAAAAGGTGCTAAGATTAAAAAATTCAAAGCTCCTCCTAAGTTATTGGTATTGTGAACCAGATTTTTGTCTATGCTAACATGATCAACACAAAAGAGAATCTACCAAGTTAGTGAAAACAATAATCAAGCTCCCTATGAAATTATTAATGACATTAAGACAAGGAAACATGATAAAAATAATACAAAGAAAGAATGTAAACATATCTAAAATGGATCAAACCATATCTCATAGGTGGATTGGTGCTCCTTGATGTGAAAAGAGAGACCTTTCCCAATCCCTGATAAGCTTAGATTCCAAGATACAAAATGATGATAGTGCAAATGCTAAGATTTTGGATCCAATTGTGTTGTAGTGTTGTGTAGCAAGTTGTCCATTTAGAGTAGAAATGCTTTGCATTTATAGATTCAAGGTTGGAATATTTAAGGATTTCGATGAATGTGGTATCATTTATGAGCCAATGCCAAGATGCCACTTGTCAAGATGTGAAAGGATGAGATTTTTGCACATTTTGATCAATGTGCCAAAGAGGGGGAGATTTGAAATTTGAAAATAGCATTAAATGCATATGGTTGAGAGTTTTTGGGGAGGAAATTTATTTGGACAAAAATTCAAACAAATGGAGTTAATGAGGGCATATTCCTTGGGAATATTCTTTGTGAGGAAAATAGAGTTTTAATAGATCGAAATAAATGATCTATTGTGCATCTAGGAGAAGCTAGAGAATGTGATGGGTTTTGATTATCATTAATCATGATTTGATTAATTAAGATGATGATTAGTTGATTGTGACATTTTGACTTAGACTTGTGGATTAAAATAAATCAAAATGAGAGGAGATAATGTAAATTAGCCATTTAATTAAATACATTTGATTTAATTAAATGAAGAAGGTTTAGGAGATAATTTAAAGAAATGAATTATTTACTTAAAGAGATAACCTTAGGTGATTACTCAAATAAAACTGATTTATTTAATTGATGGATGAATATGATTTAATAAAATATGAGGAATGAATGATATCAATTTTACATGTCTACATATTTCCCCTGTTTGAAGCAATGTACTTGTTGCATTGGTCCAAATAATGATGTTGTCAACATCGGAATTAAAAAAAAATCTGATTTTTTAGATGCCCCAGTGAAAGGAGTACATTGGTACATTTGGCCCTCAAGAGATTAAGCGAGAAGTTCAATTTGAGGGTTGATCTCTCAATAAAGAGATTCAAAATGGATGTATGGATGGTTAGACTATATCATAATGATGGTCTAAATGAGATATTTTTAAGATGCTTAGAATAACAAATGTATATTATCCGAAATAACTTAAATGATTATACAATGCATGTGAAATGGATGAGATGGATGATGTTGTCCTATGATGATATGACATGATTATGCAAGATGAGAGTGTGGATGCAGGATGTATGTATTGTTAGCTTGAAAAAGGATAGAAGAATGAGAGGGATCAACCCTTGAATCCAAGAAGATGTAGAAGTCCAACAAGTCGATTTGTCATTGAGACTTTATTTTTTATGATGATGAATGATGATGATGTATTGCTTATCCAGGGATGAGAGAAATAAAGAGCATAAATTTCCTTATGTTTGATAACACACATAGGTATGATGCATCAAGGTATAAAGAACCAGGATGGTGTTGCACCTAGTGTGATGGACTTTGACTTGTCAAAAAGATAGGAGGATCTTGTTCACACCTAACATACGAAAACCTAACTAGGATGTACTTCAAAAGCTCCAAACATCACAGACCAAAGCATGGAAAGGCATAACCTATCAATATAATAGTCAAAAATCTATTCAAAATACCTTCCATACATACCTAACAAAGCAAGTATTCGCCAAGGTTATATTACAAGAAAATCCAACAAGCAAAGCAAATAAAAGGATAGTTTGATTGTTGCTCCATTCCTTTATCTCTAAGTCCCTTTTTTTGGATATCATTAAGAGGTCATCGAAATGAGCACAACAAGATAAGTCAAAAATACCAAGATAAAGTAAAAAAGTAAGCTAATGTTCTTTGTACCGCTAACCAAGGCTAAACTAAGGTGATGCCTGATGTTGATGTCCATCATAGGAAGGACGTAGCCTAGGACATGTTGTGATTAGGTGATGATGAGTTTTGATTGGATGATAAGCTATTGATACTCCAAGTTGATCAACTTGTTGACTTACTAACCTAGACTTGAGACTTTTGATGATTAGTTGTTCACTTTTGAACCTACTAGACTTTCTTTTGATTGCTTCACCAAAGGATGAAGGTGACGATTGATTTATTATGGTGTGATGATTATTGTGGGTGAAAACAAGATGAGGTGGATGCACCATTTTGGGTTTTTTCAAATATCTGGATGTTTTTGGTGTTTTTGAAATGTTTTGAGGCTGTTTTGATTTTCGAATTTTCCAATGTTTTTGGGTTTTTTATGAGATTTTTTGATTTTTTGGGTTTTTTATTTTTTTTGGATTTTCGAGATTTTCTAATTTTTTGGGTTTTTTGGGATTTTATGAATGTTTTTGGATTTTGTGTCTCGAGGGCTGATCAAGGATTAGCCTTGCCTACGTTTAAGCTCAGAGACGTCATAGTTTGGATTTCATGTTTTTAATTTTTTCTGAATTTTTGACCTGTTTTTGGATTTTTGCATGATTTTCACAATTTGGATATGGATATGTGATGATATCAGTGATATATTTTGGGATTTTTTTAAAAATAAAGCTAGGATTTGATTGATCAAATTGATGGATTGGTGATGATAACATTGTCGAGGATACACAACAATGGAAAGACAGTGTTAAGCAACACAAGGATTGGGAAGGATATCCCAAGATGATGATGGATTGATTGGATTTTGATTGATAAGGATTTTGAATCTTGATTTGGAACAAAATTGTTTTGATGATTTGATGTGATGCTGAAGTACACATTAGATGTGACTGATATTGATTGTTTTGATTGATTTTTGATGAAATATAAAGCTTGATAAGGAACATCATCTTGTCAAAATGTGTCATGGGCTAGTGATTTGGATTTTTTAGCTCACAAATGTTTTGACCAATTTGATTTTATTTTTTCCAATGTTCGAATCACCATAAAACTCAGATGATATAAATCAAAATTTATTCCCGAAGTAAGATGTAAACATCTACCCCTAGTGTCTAGCAATGTTTGAAAGGCCATGGGTGGATGCTTGGATAGATGTATGGATGGATAGATATGGTAAGGATTCAAATGATGCCAAGGATTATCTTGTGATAAGATAAGGTGTTCGAGTAGAGGATGCTTATTTGGATAATGCTTCATGACTCTGGTAATGTTGGATTCGATAAGATCAATTAAAATGAAGCAAGTCAAGATGTTTACCATAGAAAGTACAAAGTGTGCACCAAAATTTTATCAAGATCAATATAATGTAGAAGATGGATGCAGATAGATGAAAATGGATTGGATAAATGGTTTGTGAATGAATGGATTTAATATGGATAAGATTGAGGGAATGTTGGCTTTATTATGGATGGCGATAAGATGATTTCTCCTGAAATGGCACATGTAGATGCTTGATTATACATATGATGCCTATTTGCTAGGTTTTCATCATGGTACCTGCACAAAGCATCATCAATGCGGTTTTCACTGAAGGATGATTTTTATCTTTACTATTTTCAAACGTTTTTTGATTTTTTTCCTTTTTTTATTTTGATTTTATTTTTTAGAAGATTTTAAGCTCATGTCAAACCATCTGGCGGTGTTGACATTAATTTTTCTATCATAATGTGCCACTAATATCCTACTTGACGAAGTTTCTTTGCCAAGATATGTGCACTTGAATGCAACCTTTTAGATTTATGATATTTTTTGCTCACACCGAAGTTAACTTTGTCTTTGTGTGCACATCGCGATAGAATTCCTTCTGAATCCTTATGATGAAGGTTTTCTTTCCAGCACATGGTCAATTTTAGAATTGGATATCATGCGTGGAGGCATGGATGGAGTGTGTTTAAGAGTAAAAGGTGGACTGGCTGATAGTTTGGAACCTTTGACTTTCCAAACTTGGGAAGATGAGCAATGATGAGTGGTTATGGAAGTGTGCATGTAATTAGGACCAACAACTTGATATATTTTATATGTTGTTTGAGAAGCTTTCTTTTTCCTTTTTGGAAATCTTGGATGGATACTTGCCCTTTTTTAATTTTTCCCCATAGTTTCTTTGACTAGTTCATTTTGATAGGGGTAATCATTCTTTTCATGCTTTTGTATCCACTTGTATTTGATTTATCGTTCATGCTTCTTAGCTTCTTTTTCTTTGATGTTGTTCTTCATGCTTTGATTCAAATTTTTCTTTTTATGTTGGTACAAATTCATGGATGGGGTGATGGGTGGATGAAGATTCATGACATGGTTGGTTGTAGTATTGGCATTAGTTTCATCATAAGAAATCTTTGTGCTCTTTATGCTGGTGTTTTCTTGAGATGAAGTTGCCCCCAGTTTTATAGACGTATGCTTATATCCCTTGATTGTCGAATAACCAAGACCTCAATACTTAGGATTTCCAATAATATGCATTATTTATAGGATACCTTGTTCATGTAGGCCTAATCCTCTTCCTTAAAAATTCATTTGTTGAAACATTTTATTTACAATAGGATATGATTTATCTTGGAAACAAAGTGTTGATCCTTCTCTGCTCTATGGTCAATCTTCAAAGGTGATAACTTATTTATTGATAAGATAGATTTCCCTTAAAATGGTAAGTGATCCAAGTTTATAAGTGATAGGATCCTCCATATGTGGGATAAATTCTTGATTGACCTCTTTGGCTTGATCTTGTGAAATATCATATTGTAATGCTTCTTCAAGAAGTTTTGGTGATTCATTGTCCCCATAGAAATCTTCCTCATGATTTATTTCACAAGATATTTTTGATTCACGACTTCTATAGGAGCCTTCTTCATGACCCATTTCTGATATGTCTCCACAGGATGTTTTTGATTCACCACTTCTATAGAAGCCTTCTTCATGATCCCCTTTTGGTATGTCTCTAGATTTTTCTATACCTTGATCATGTCTAGAAATGTTAAGAGTAGGAGACTCTTGTACCTTGGTAATAATGTCAAGAGTATGAGACTTTTGTTTTGAATGAATATCATCTATGTGTTCATCCAAAGAAAGTATCTCATGGGTAGATGGGGGAGTATGTGCTATATGGATATGATCATAATTTGTGACATCTTGTATAGATAGGAGAGTGTCCATTAGATCATTGTAGTATCTTGGAGATACAAATTCTTGATCTTGAATGATTTGAGAATTGCTTTCGACATGCTTTGGATCAAGTTCTTGAAATGGTTCAATTTCAAAGGATGGATTGCTTACCAAGGGTTCTTTCATATCTTCATTAGGAATCGAAAGTGGCTCAATATCCTCTTGATTTTTGAGTGGATTTGGATTAATTGTGGAGTCAAAGATTCTTTTACTACTCACAATCGTGAGGTCAAAGGAGGTCAATATGTCTTGGGAAGGACCACTGCTAGACCTTGGTGATAGATGTTGATCATGCTTTGGAATAAGTTCTTGATATATGTTTTGTAACTCATTAGGTGATGTAGAGACATTTTAAACATGATAATTGGTCGACAGATAGTGGATTATGTCAATAGGATCAAATAGAATCAACACTCCTTGAAATAGACCACTAAAAAGTGGACCTTGATGTATGGTGACTTGATCATCGGATGGGGTAGAAACATCTTCAATTTTTTCATCGATGGAGAGATATTGAACATTGTTTTCAACACTTGTGGCAGAGAGATTTTCAATGTCTTCAACCATAGGGTCCAGTAATATTGACATTTATTGAATTGGATCATTGTTGGGTATTGTTGGTGGATTTTGATCATGATTGAAAAGTGACTCTTGATACATGTTTATTTGATCTTCGGAGGAGATGGAAACATCTTTAAGGTGTTCTTTGATGGGTAGTTTTGATTGATCTTTGAGATGTGATGACTACTCTTCAAGATGGGATGATTGGGTTTGTTGTTGATTCTATTAATATCCAACCTCTTGACATTGGATATATTGTTCTTGATGTGGTTTGGGAGACAAATCAATGTTTTCACATGGTTCAACCAATGGAAGAGTGCATTGATTTTGGGGTGTAGATGTCTCTTTCTAATACGAATCAATGAGTTTCTTGAGTGTAGCAATTTTATTTCGCAAGATTTGATATTTACATTCTCGATATCGTTGACCTAGTTTTTGACCAAGCATAATGGGATAGTGTACCCATGGTTTTTTCATGGGATCATAGATGGATTGACTCTGGACAATGTTCTCATTTAGTATGATTTTCAGATTTGGCATTACTGGTTGATATTGAACATTGTTGTGATTGGGAAACACATTGCTTGGATTTAGGTAACTTTTATGTTGCATAGGGTTACCTTGACTTGGATCAATACATGGAGTTGCCAATAGACTACTCGGATTTTAAACAACATTGGTTTGATTTGTAATCACATCTATCCCAAAGTTCACCAAGTATGGATTCAATGCATTTATGTTTGGTAAGCTTGGATTTGGTATAGTCACATTTGGCATGTACGGATTTTGTGGGATAATCTTATTTGGAATAAGACTCATGCATTGATTTTTTGGTTGATAGATTTGTAGGTTTGGACTTTGATTTAAACCTATCATAGGGAAAGGTGGTCCACAACTTAGATTGGGCATACTCACATTCATTGTACTATTAAGGTTTGCAGGAGATGACGATGCCATGCATAAATTTGAGTTTCAATAATCAATTTGCATTGCGAGACTTGGATAGTTTGGTTGACTTTGATTACTCATGATGTATGATTTGAGGTTAAACTCCATGTTTTTCTTGTTTTTTGACCTTGTTGACCTCTGAGGGGTTTAGGACCAATGATGAGATGAAGGATGAAAGGGGTGAATGATATGGGTGTTTAAACTTTTAGGAACTTTGGATCAATTATATACTTTAGGACTTGATTTGATTTGATTTTGATTGAGGATAGTTTGACTAAGTGTGTTAAGTCAAACAAGGTGATTTTGGATAATGAACTTGTAAATTATAGGAAGTTGTGTTATCCTAGAGTAAACTCATACAAAAGAGGATAATTTGACTAAGTGTGTTATGTCATACAAAGTGATTTTGGATAATTAACTTGTAAATTCTAGGAATTTGTGTTATCCTATAGTAAACTCGTACATGAGAGGATAATTTGACTAAGTGTGTTAAGTCAAACAAGGTGATTTTGGATAATGAACTTGTAAATTCTAGGAAGTTGTGTTATCCTAGAGTAAACTCATACATGAGAGGATAATTTGACTAAGTGTGTTAAGTCAAACAACATGATTTTGATTTTTCCTAGAAGTTTAGCATAAATGATGTTTTCAAAGTTACCAAGAGTTTGTTGGTGAGATGGGACTTGATTCATGTTTGAGATGGGTGAAGATTTTGACTTGATCCTAGATGAACCTAAGAGGACTTGTTTACTAGACCAATATATTGAAGAATATTATTTTCCTTAATAGTATTTGGGTATGTGCAAAATCATCATGGGCCAAAAAGTGGCGATATGTAAGTGATTTGATGGCCCATGTGGTTGACAAATTTTTTTAACCAAAAATTGATGAAATGAAAAAGGTTTTTAAAGGAGATTCTCATATTTCCACCAAGATAAATTATTTTTTTCTTTGAATTTAATAAATTATAATTATTATTTATTTTCTATTTGAATTATGACTAAAGTCCTCATTGATAGGTTGATTGAATAAAATCTATAGCTTTCAAATGGTATCACATTTTTTGAATCCAAAACATGTGTCACATTCTATGGTTCACATACTATAGGATTAAAGAAAAAAAAATGAATTTCATCAAGTTTTGACCAAGTTAAGGTGGTCAGACATACGAGTTTTTATATTTTTCAAAATTTGTAAGAAAAAATTATAATTAATTATTTAATTGGAAAAAAAATACAAAAAAATGGCATCACATCGGGACATGAGTCCTCTACTTATATCTAAAATCTTATAAGAAAATATTATCATTTTATTGTGGTTAGAGTGGTCAAATAGACACCTACTTCTTATGTTTCCCTTGAAATTTAAGTACTAGTGCATTTAAATTTCAAATTTTCACCAAATAGAATTTAAAAAATAAAAATAAACCTAGTAGTTTAGAAACTACATTCAATTTTCTACAGATTCTATTCTTACATATTTTTGAAATAATATAGATAACTTATTCAAATTTTTACATCAAGTTGCCTAACTCTGATTTTATGAATTTTATTGCCACTTAAGGGCCTATTTTTTCCATGATGATCCTGCACATACCCATTATAAACCAAATGGTCAATGTTCGCATGTAAACCATATGACCCAGAAGAGCCCAAGCACATGTGTGGTTCAATTTTATGTTATCTTTCTTAGATTCGATTCTTTTTACCAAAAACACTTTTTCTTGATTATGTTTCAAACTAAATGTCTAATGTTCTAACTTCATTTCATCCCACAAAGTGAATTATGTGGAAAATCAAGGAAATGAAGGAAAATTTTTCCTAATGTTGACTTTAGTGAAAACAAATGATGATTAAGTCCAAATACTTAGAAGCCTCTAAGGATGAAATTCCTAGGGAAAGCATGAGCATTTGAATTCATCAAAGATATTTGCTTCCCCTAAAGGGTTTGAAATTTTGAAGATCTTGTGAATGTTTCTTTTCAAATGTTTTCAATCAAAGCAAAAAAAATTTGATTCCAATAAAATGTACAATCCTAGGATGAAGAGATAATATTTTTTGGAATCCCACTTGGATAAATATAGTTGTGCATATTCAGTGCGGATGATTAGATGCTTGACCACACATGCTCCCCCTTACAGTGCACTCGCTTCTCAGGTCAGCCGAGCATCAGTACCCATAAATTTTCCATGGCATAATTTTCATCTCTACAACAAAATTGAATGTATATGTGGGGCAGCTTCAAAGGACATGACCTTCTGCACCAACAAATAGTTAAGAATTTTGGCCTTTGCTAAACAAGGGTTTTAATGAGGGCATTCCATTCATGGGGGACCATCCATCTGACAAGAGACCATTGATGCCATTCTCATTGGAATAATCCTTTTGATTCTCAAAGTCTCCTCGAGAATCCACACTTATATACTGGTTGGAAGTTACTTGGCTTTAGCATGTTCTTGGTTGGGTCATTCCCTAAGGTGATTACTTTTTCCCACCAGGCAGGCCCTCTAGGATAAACAAAAGTGAGTAACCAATATATGTAACTCGATCAATCTTTTTTGCAATATAAAGAGAGAGAATGTAGGCAATCTCATCCACTCAGACTCGCAATTTTTTTTCAATTTTATTCCAAAAATGAAATGTGTGGGCAATTAGTGTAGATGGTGAAAATCTGCAAATGGTTAGAAAACCTTCAACACACACACACATCTTAGTATGGTTAACATTCTATTTACCAAAAAAATAATCAAGATCTCCATAGAATAATCCAACATGCTTGCATAATTTCATAACAAACTAACTTAGTTGAAAGCAAGAAGACACATTAGATACCTATTCTATGATGGATTGGTGCTCTTTGAATATGTGAAATAGCCCTTTCCCAACCCTTGCCAAGCTAATTAGATGATAGACAATGAGATACTCTTGAACTCAAGTTTCCTATAATAAGGATGCTCTAAATGTAGTTGATGTTGAAATGAGAGAAAATGCATTGCATTTATAGGAGAAGTTGAGAGAGGAGAAGCCATGATTAGGCAATGTGGGACTAAATCCCATCCAATCAGAAAGAGCCACTTGTCACAATGGGATTAGCCTATGCTTGTGCAAGTTTCGACCAATGTTCCCATTCAAATTTGAAAATGGCAATAAATGAGTATGGTTGAGGGTTTTTGGGGGAATTGTGTTTGGCCAAAAAAGTCAAACATGAGAGTTAATCAGGGCATATTCCCAAGGAATATGCCCTTGTGAGGGAAAATAGGTGTTTTAATAAATCAATTTAAATGATTTATGGTGCAAGTGGATGAATCTAGAGGATTTAGATGATTAGGATTAAACTAATCAGGATTTGATTAATCTAACAAGATTTTAGGTGATATGACATTTGATTTCAATTTTTGTATTTATTTTAAATTAAATGAGAGGAAATGCATATGAGTGATTTAATTAGATATATGTGATTTAATTAAATCAGGAACTATAGGAGATTAATTAGTTAATTAGATTTAATTAATTAAAGAGGGAAGAATGATTAAATGTGATGTTTAATTAAAAAATGTTAATTTCGTACATCCACAATTATTTATGCAACTTAGTGTCATCAAAATGCATTTTGATTCTCAAGATCGCTATAAAGTGTAAGAGAAGTGTATACGTCCTTTTATTGATATTACTTTGGGTAAGTAATTACAAAACAACAAAATCACTTATTCATTTTAAGTCCACAAAGCAATGATTTTATTTGTTTTAGTGCACCAAAATGAAATATCAAAGTTTTCTTGTTCAGTTGCTAACCTTAAACCAAATCTAGTAAGTTTGTCTAAAGTTCTTTCCAAGCCCTTTGTAGAAAAAATTTAAATGTTATTTTTAGATCCCCAAAAGATGTGAGTTGATCTAAAATATAAAACTAAATCATAGAATGGAAGCTCAAGATTATCATAATAAGCATTAAAAACTGCTTCTGTCAAGTTCAAGTTCAAGTCTCCAACTCAAATCTACTCATTTTTGCTTAAGTCCAATGTCCAATTCTAGTTTAAACCCTTAACCTTTTTTCCTGCAAACATCACAAATAAGAGTTATGCATGTATTACAAAATGATAAACAAAACACACAAGATTCATCAAACATTTGAAGAAACCTTTTAAATAAACAAAAATTGACAAGTCATATGAGTCCTTTATGATAAATTTAACTCAATACTAAATGTCAATAAATTTTTAATTGGCACCTTCTTTCATATCCATGAAATAATTGATGGCCAACATTAAAATATTTACCTTTTGATCAAAATGTATGATCCCATGAAAATATATGAACCAAAAATTTAGATACGTAACAATGGTTTTAAAAAATCAGCTACAATATTTGGTGATCAACTCAATCAAAAATTAGATAATTTAATGCAGCCAGGTAAAGATTTTGCATATCAAATTACCTAAATGCATATTAAATCACTCATAAAATATATTTTTCCATTTGGTGTTCTTCTCAGTCAAATAACTTGGTTATGATTATGGGTCGTCTATTGATCTTGGCAGGCCTCTTCCATCGATTGCAATTAACAAATTCAAATATTGTATCGATGGCTAGTATTTACAAATGAAAATATTGCATTGTCAATTGTTATTGATGATCCAATGAATGCATGAAGCATCATATTTAATGAAAAATCAAGATATTTATATAATATAAAACCACTAATTTGATTTGCAACTTGGTTGACCTATAAATCTGCAATTATTAGTAAGCCACTCTTGAAGTCTATAATCAACATTTCAAATCCTATACAGCCAAACAAAAATGCATTGATTATATGTTAAGAATAATTATGTAAGTTTAGAGTTTTGATATTTGACATTATCCAGCATACTCTTTAATTCCTCAACACCCCTATTAGAAAAGAGTCAGATAAAAAAAAAAAGTGATAGAAATCACATTTAACAGTGTAAAAAAAAAGGGTATAATTTTGAACTGTTTGACAAGTTGCTCCAAAATGATGTGTTTCTATGGACTACAATAATTGTAATGTAAGTGTAGACATACAAAATTAACATTATTGATTAAACATCACATTTGATCATTCTTTCCTCTTAATTAATTAATTAATCTCCTATAGTTCCTGATTTAATTAAATCACATATATCTAATTAAATCACTCATATGCATTTTCCTCTCATTTGATTTAAAATAAATACAAAAATTTAAATCAAATGTCATATCATCTAAACTCCTGTTAGATTAATCAAATCCTGGATAGTTTAATCCTAATGACCTAAATCCTCTAGATTCATCCACTTGCACAATAAATCATTTTAATTGATTTATTAAAACACCTATTTTCCCTCACAAGGGCATATTCCCAATGAATATGCCCTCATTAACTCTCATGTTTGAATTTTTTGGCCAAACACATTTCCCCTCAAAACCCTCAACCATATTAATCTATTGCCATTTTCAAATTTTAAATGGGCACATTAGCCAAAACTTGCACAAGCATGGGCCAATCCCATTGTGACATGTAGCTCTCTCTCATTTGATGGGGTTTAGTCCCACATTGCTCAATCTTGGATTCTCTTCTCTCATCTTCTCCTATAAATGCAATGCATTTTCTCTCATTTCATCCATCTACATTTTAGAGCATCCTTATTATAGCCAACTTGAGTTCATGAGCATCTCATTGTCTATCATCTAATTAGCTTGTCAAGGGTTGGGAAAGGGCTCTTTAACATATTCAAAGAGCATCAATCCATCATAGAACAATCCAACATGGTTGCATAATGTCATAACAAACTAGCTTAGTTGAAAGCAAGAAGTCATATTAGATACCTAACTTAGAGGTTCCAACTAGGGAGCACGAAGATGCGAAAAACGCATCGTTACCCCCCCAAAAATAATTTCTCCAGTAGGAGACCGCATTAGATATCTACCTAAACTAGTAGGCCCTTGGGCAGACCCCACACTAGCTCCAAGACATTGGTCTCTAACTAGAAAAGTAAATACTTGCGCTTGAGAGGCCTCTCAGCTGATAGGCCTATAGAATTCACTAGGATATGTTGTATTGTTAAACCAAATAAAACAAGCAATGAAACCAAAGATAGATAGAGCCGCTAAACTATAAGATAAGTAAGCTTCATCAGACCATACAAATGTGCTGCGAGCCCATGCAAAAGGTTTTGTTAAGATGTGCCAGATACCACCGAAGATACAAATGGAACCTAACCGAACATGTCCTCCAATTAGATCTTCCAGATTGTGCATGCTAACAATTTCTTTTGATCTAAGAAACAAACCGCATTTCTATTCTTAGAAAGCCAAGTAGCTAGTGGCAGTTTTTCAAGCTTATATTTTTTTTTCCAAACGAGAAAAAAATTCGCCATTTTTGGATATAGAAATTTCTCTATTTTTTTCTTTGGTGTATCTACTTGCTTAGTATTAGTATCTTTTTGGAGTTTTTCCAGTATTTATCCTTCTCTTTCAAGGCGTTCCCTCTCCTTCAGGCATTGTATTTTTGGGAACTTTTGTTTGTATCTGAAGAGGTTAAGGTATGAGGAGTTCCTCTATTATGCTCGAACATGCACTTATTTTAGGTGCTTATTTATTCTCTATCAGTATTTACGGACTATTAACAAGTCAAAACATGGTTAAAGCACTTATGTGTCTTGAACTAATACTCAATGCGGCAAATTTAAACCTAGTAACATTTTTTAGATTATTTTGATTGTAGGAAAGTAAAGGGGGATATCTTCTCGATCTTTGTTATAGCTATTGTTGTTACTGAAGCAGCTATTGGATTAGCTATTGTTCTGGCAATATATCATAACAAAAAATCAACTCGTATCGATCAATTTAATTTGTCAAAATGGTAATGGAAATATCCTTCCATATGAAGAATTTGTAGACCTATTCCTATTCAAATAGATACCAGGCCACTCAGATTCGAATCGAGATGCTCTAGCACTGCTTCCTAAGAGCAGCATGTCTACCAATTTCATAATGGCGACTTAACATTTTAGTATTGTTTAGTCACTATATTAGACTATCTTCCGGATATTGTCAATACTAATATTGAGAGAAGAGTATTTTCTCTATTCAATGTCTGAATTTTCATAAACAATGGGTTTTTGCTTGAATTCCATGAATTTGGAGTAAAGAACAAAAAAGTCTTCATAATCTTGATCAAGATTTTTTAGATTTTTCCTTCCAGCACCTTCTTTTTTAGAAGGAAGATCCTAGTCTGAAATCTCTTTAGGAATTTTTTTAACATCCATAGATATAGGAGAATCTGGTAGTTCGTTTGAATTCACTAAAAATAATCACTCATAAAGCAAAGCTTGTTCTATAGGAACAACACTTAGAAGCAATTCCCATTTCAAACCCATGGTTTCCATGAAAATATGCAATAAGAAATTAATAAAGATTCTTTTATCTCAAGAAGCGATTCCCCTCTCTATTTTTGTGTTTAGATACGTTGGGGCCAATCTTTTCAACACATATTCCAATGAATCTTTCAGATAGATAGGTTCAAATTTTGTTAATAGATTCATTGGGATAAGCTGTATTGTTAAACCAAACAAAACAAGAAGAAATGAAACCAAAGACAGAGAGAGTCGCTAAACTAAAGGATTAGTAAGCTTCTCCAGACCATACAAACGCGTGGTGAGCCCATGCAAAAGGTTTTGTTAAGATGTGCCAAATACCACCGAAGATACAAATGGAACCTAACCAAACATGTCCTCCAATTAGATCTTCCTAATTGTCCACGCTAACAATCTAACCCTCGCCTACAAAAGGGGATTTGAGTAAATAACCAAATATAGTACTTGGGTTAAGCGTAAGGTTCATAATTTTTCTTACATCTCCACTGCGAGGAGCCCAGGTATCATATATATGACCAAAATACAAAGCCTTAAACACTAGGAGAAAAGTATCAACACCTAGCAAGATTAGATGAATACCTAAAATTGTAGTCATTTTTTTCCTATCTTTCCATACATAACCAAAAAATGGAAAAGATTCTTCTAAAGTTTCAGGTTCGATTAGTGCATGATAAATACCACCAAAGCATAAAACTATAGAAGAAATTAAGTGAAGTACCCCAGACAAAAAAATAGGGAAAAGTGTCCACAATTTCCCCACCAGGACCAACTCCCCATCCTAGATTAGCTAGATGGGGAAGTAGAATCAATCCCTATTCATACATAGGTTTTTCCTATTAGAAACTACTAACGTTATAAGATGATAGAGTAATAGCAAAGAAAGACATTGAAAAAACTTTTGGTCATTTGTATTGTTTACTTTAAACCATATACCCATTATTATTGTTAAATATACATGTATATATTATATATTACTAACAATGTGAGAAATTACGAGTTTATGTCCTCCATTATAGGATAGAATGTTCATTGAAAGGTTGATACGTATCACCCTTCTAATGAAATGTTAGACTTTATCTTTTATGGTGGGTATGAAATGAAATTTCAACTAATATATTATAAATGTAAACCCCCTAGCTTCTTTTTTTTCATGATATAAAAATTAGCGAACATAAATAAAAAGAGAAGAACTCACATTAGGTTTAGGGATAATCAGTTTTGAACTGATGAATTTCACCATGTCAAGGTAACACTCTACCACTGAGTTATATCCCTTTCCTATCATCATCTAGAAGGAAAGTTGTAAGAACTTCCCAATGAATTGAGAAACTCCATGAAACTCTGTCATTATTCTTCGAAAATTCTAATATTCTAGATAGACTTATTCTATTTGGATTGACATAATGGAATTAAATTGCCTTCATGTTGATTGTCGAGTTTAAACAAGTGGAACCATCTTCTATCATAGTACAATCTTTTTCTTATTGAGTTATCACTTTTCTCTCAATCCAAATAAACAAGATGACCGATACTAGCAATTCAGTCAAAAATAAAAAAATGAGCCAGCAACATAGTGAAGTAATTAACTAACTAAAAAAAGAACTTTTTTTCCCTAGACTTTCTCATTTTATATTGCTGATTGGTTAGCACAGCTGCTCAGAATGAAGAATATATGCTATTGATACATTTTATCATAGGCCATCGAAATAATCCTAAGTAGCCAAACCATGCCACCCAAACCAAAGCACAAAAGTTTGAATGACATTTTTTGAGAATGAAAATTGATATTAATATGGTACAAAATGAACTTCTAATTTAATGATCAAGTTGATTTTTTAATTAGAAGTTCATTTGATAATTTCAGCCTATTCCCTGCCATTTTAAGAATATAAGGGCAAATCCTACTTTTTTTAGTTAGTAAGAAAAAGGTTTATATAAATACTCTAAAATAATGTATCCTGGGCAAATGCAACAATTGGATTCATTACTATTCCCAGTAAATTAGATGCTATTAGACATACAATCATACTAAATTCGATATAATTTTTTGAGATTGAAGAGGATAATCTATAATTTTGCATGTGGGGAGTTATTTCTTTGTATCGCTCAGTCATTAATAACTTAACTATTTTAAGATAATAATATATTGAAATAACATTGATAAAGAGTCCTATCGAAACTAGTAAATAGGAGCCTGCTTGCCATCCACACCAGAATATATAAAGTTTTCCAAAAAAACCGTCTATTGGACCTAGACGTAGACACATTATTTCTCCCCCCTTTTTAATAAATTTAAAGCATGTTTAAAATGATCAATTTTTGTGGTAAGAAAAATACCATGAATAGTTTCTGTAGGTTGAGCTCCTAATTCGAGAAAATGAACAATATCGCTATAAATTAAACTAGTTTGATTCTTATTCAATGGATCATTAAAACCAAATTCCTGAAGAGCTCTTCCTTCCCTTCAAGACTTAACATCAATTGCAAAAATTAAATAGGTAGCTCATTGGGATAGATAGACAAGATACCCCCTACCCCCCTGGAAAATGTATATGAAAGTTTATCCTCATATCGCTTGAGTAATAATTGAATTTTTTAAATAGGATCTCCCTATCTAAAGAACAGATAGATAATATTAGATATATTATCTCTTTTTCTTATTAAGGAGATAAATGTTGAGCTAAGAGCATCTTCGAGTCAAAATGGCTGATGTCATAATCCAGAGAACTAATCATGTCATTCAAGTCGCACATTGCTTTCTACGACATCATTTTAGATGAATTTTTATCATAAGATAGATCTCTTTATCTGATCCAAGATGGATATGTAATTATGAATAGTCATTAACTCAATTTCTACAATACATGTTTTCAACTCCATACTGCCAACTGTATGAAGTTGAAAAACATCATTCAGGATCTCATTGAGGACAAGATCATTAATGTTGAACAACCAACTAGTAATCAAGACCTCAAGATATACACCAATCCGATGCAAAATCATAATCAATGGAATAATCAAGGAAATAACAAATGGAAGCAAAATTATGCTAGCACAAACCTTGTTTATCAAGACATTGTTGCATGTGTAGATGAAATGGTCACTGTCATTAACGTTAGAGGAATCGATGCTGATTATGGAGTCACCACACATAGCCAAAAGCTTACTATTGCAGGGGCATCGCGACCATCTAATACCCCCATTTCAAATACAAGAGCCATTCCCTATGATTACAATGTTATTGACCAACTGAAGAGAACTCCCGCACAAATCTCAATCATGGAGCTGTTAAAAATTTCCGCTACTTATAGGCAAATTCTTGATGAAGCATTAGCAACCTCCACTGTCTCTACCACCCTTGACATAGATTAGTTTCAGGCTATGGTTGGAAATATCATCATCCAGAATCTCAAAAAATTCTCTGATCAAGACTCCCCATCCATCTCATAACCGCGCACTCCACCTTCAAGTGCTGGTCCATAAAAGGAAAGTTAAAAGAGTCTTGGTGGATGGAGGTGCAAGCCTGAATATTTTTGCTCTCAAGCTTATAAAGAACTCGAGATTTGATGAGGATTCCATTAACAAGAACAAGAGCATCACAATAAGGGTGTATGATGATCAAGAAAGAGTGTCTTGGGGCACTATTAAAATCCTAATCCAAGTGGGACCAACAACCATGGGGACTACTGGTCAGGTCTTTGATCTAGAATTACCATATAACATCCTCCTTGGTCATCCATGGATCCATGGAATGAAAGCATTCACCTCAACATATCATCAATGCATAAAATTCCTATACCAGAACAAGGAGGTCACTATACATGGGGATCCCGAACCATTCGCTTATTGAAAAAACTTGGAAGCCAAGTTTTATAAAATCCCCCAAGTCCCAGAAAATGATGAAGGACCATCCACTTCATACATCGACCTAGCTAACCTCGCCTCCACTTCTGCGACAGAGACACCCGCCATCCCTAATATATCCGAAATCAAAAATATGATCCAAGACAATGGATGTAGAGGCTACATAATGAAAAGGAATGCATTTTTTGTAGGAGAGTTACCACAATATCCTAGGTTGCATGGGAAACCTCAACCAACTGAAACACCTATCCACACTCTCAGGGAAAACCCTTATGGATTCCACCATTGGAGGGATCTCAGTCAAGAAAATGTGGATGAGGGAGACATCTCAAACACATTATACCAAGATGAAAGGCCCACCCCCACCCTACCCATGGATGAAACTAACAGAGGGTTGAAAATGATGTTTGGTATGGGCTATAATAGGAACGAAAGCCTTAGAAGGAACAATGATGGATGACTGAAGCCCATCATTGCAGAAAGAAGAATGTAGAACCTTGGCCTTGGATGTACTCCCCGAGTGTAACCATACATGGAAGAGGTAATCCTAGTAGGGTAGTCAGGTTCTCCCCTCAAGTGATGGAAACTACCCTTAGACCACTCGTATGCATAGGCATCCCATTGGACAATTTCACCTTTGACATCTCTGATGTTTGCTCCAATAGCAACGATGATGACATCGTAGTAGGCCTTCCTAGGCTCTTTGAGGATTCTACCCTACTTATGATTAGTGCCTCACCCATTGGTTCAAACCAACAAACCCACCAAATCACCTTAGTACACCATCAACTCATCGATCCTGACCAACATGGACCACCAATTCTAGACTCATTCAAAAATGGTGAGGCTCTCTCGGAATTCACAGGACTAAGGGATATAGTTCCATGTGGGGATCACAAGGCATGTTTTGACATCACATTGGACACCCAAGAATATTATGGGGAGACAATTGAGTCCTTCAGTTGCAAAAGAAAAATATCGAGAAGAAGCTCGGGGTTATTGTGTCAAAACCATAGTGTGGCACTCTCTAACCACAGAACAGTAAAAATAAAGTATGCATCCAATGCTGAAAACCTCTTTGAGGCACCAAAGGATGAAGGATTCAATATCCCCCCTACTGCTCTACATCAGGAGAAATCAACGGTCCTAGTAGAGCAGTGTAATCTTGTCAACTTGGGAACAGAGACAAAACCACAAATCACATTTTATGCTCAAACACTTCAGACAGAAGAACAAGAATTGTTGGTTGCATTCTTAAGAGAAAGAAAGGGAAAATTTGTATGGAACTACACTGACATGCTAGGTTTGGATCCTAAAGTAGTAGTTGATCATTTGGTTGTTCACCCCGGAGCAAAGCCAGTTAGACAAAAGTTAAGAAAGATGCACCCACAAATATATTTTCTCATAAAGATAGAATTGCATAAACTCTTAGACGTTGGTTTCATATGCCCAATTGACTATCCAGAATGGGTATCCGACCTTGTACAAGTTTCCAAACCAAATGGGGGCATCCGCATCTGCATAGACTTCAGAGACCTAAACAAAGCATGTCCTAAGGATGATTTTCCACTACCCAACATTGATATGATAGTGGACATGACAACTGGATATGAGATGCTATCCCTAATGGATGGCTTCTCAGGGTACAATCAAATAATGATCACAAGAGAAGACCAACATAAGAAGGCCTTTACATGTCCTTGGGGCACTTACTGCTGGAATGTGATGCCGTTTGGGTTAAAGAATGTAGTAGCTAAATACCAAAGAGCCATGATACTAATCTTCCATGACATGATCCACAAAATATTCAAAGATTATGTGGATGACATATTGGCTAAATCAAAGAAAAGGAAAGACCACATAGAGACCTTAAGTGCAATTTTTGACTGACTGGAGAAATACAAGATTAGACTCAACCCGAAGAAATGTGTCTTTGGGGTACAACCTGGAAAAATTTTAGGCTACATAGTATCAATGAGAGGGATAGAAGTGGATCCTGTAAAAGTAAAAGCAATCCCTGATATGGGAGCACCAAGAACACTAAAGAACCTCAGAGGATTACAGGGAAGACTCCAGTCCATCTGAAGATTCATAGCACAACTGGAAGACAAGCAGATTTCCTATTCACACCTACTCCAAAAGGGAGTAGCATTTAGGTGGGATGACAAGTGCGAACAAGAATTCAACAAAATCAAAGAATATCTACTTACACCACCTGTGTTGATGCCACCGATCATAGGAAAACCATTAATTCTATACATCTCAGCAACAACGGCCGCCCTTCATGCCCTTTTAGCCCAGCATGATGAAAAGCAAACCGAGCGGGTGATTTACTATATCATAAAAACAATGGTGGGGCTTGAGCTCAACTACACATCAATAGAAAAAGCTTGTCTGGCAGTGGTGTTTATAGCCTAGAAATTCAGACACTACATCCTAGCTCATCAAATTAAGCTAATTGCCAAGATAGACCCCCTCAACTATCTATTGTCAAAAGTAATGCTTACAGGAAGAATGGATAAATGGGTTATGATACTATCTGAGCATGGGGTATGTGCAGGATCATGTGAGCCAAAAAGTGGCGATATGTAAGCCATATGATGGCCCATGTGGCTAACAAATTTTTTTTTACCCAAAATTGATGAAACAAAAAGGGTATTTAGAGGAGATTCTCAAATTTCCACCAATATAAATTATGCTTTACTTTGAATTTAATAAATAATTATTATTCATTTTCTATTAGAATTAGGAATAAAGTCCTCATTCATAGGCTGATTGAAAAACATCTATAACTTTCAAACAATATCACATTTTTTGAATCCAAAACATGTGTCACATTCTATGCTTCACATACTATAGGATTAAAAAAAAAATGAATTTCATGAATTTTTTACCAAGTTAAGGTGGTTAGATAGACGAGATTTTATATTTTTTTAAAGTTGTAATAAAAAAATCATAATTAATTATTTGGTTGGAAAAAATTAGAAAATAATATGCATCACATTAGGACATGAGTCCTCTACTTATATGTAAAAGCTTATAAAAAATAATTATCATTTTATTGTGGTTAGGGTGGTCAGACGCACACCTACTTCTTATTTTTACCTTGAAATTTCAATACTACTACATTGAAATTTCAAATTTTCACCAAATAATTTTATTTTTTTTAAATAAAAGTCTAGAAGTTTAGAAACTACATTCAATTTCTTACATATTCTATTTTTACATTTTTTGGAAATAATCTAGATAACTTATTCAAAATTTTACGTCAAGTTGTCTAACTCTGATTTTTTGTATTTTTATTGCCACTTAAGGGCCTATTTTTTCCATGATGATCCTACACATACCCCATGATATTGAGTATGTAGAGTGAAAAGAAATCAAGGGACAAGTCATTGCAGATCAGCTAGTAGAGGCTCCAATATATGAAGACAACCCGCTCATATCAGAATTTCCACACGAGTCCCTTTTCAATATCGGTGCAGTTGATCATTGGAAACTATACTTTGATGGTTCTCACACACAACATGAATGAGGAACCAGTGTATTCTTCATCACTCCCTAGGGGGACTGTATATCGAGATCTTACAAGTTAGCATTCCCTTGTACAAACAACATTACAGAGTATGAGGCTTTAACCATAGGTCTCAAAAATGCAACACAGTGGTGAATCATGGCATTAAAGGTTTATGGAGACTCACAACTTATTATCAATCAAGTCAATGGTGAATACCAAACTAAGGATGATAAGATTAAACCACACAAGAAGGTGGTAGAAGGCCTCAAAGAATCATTTATTGATATCATTTTTGAGCAGATATGAAGGGCAAAAAATAGGGCTCCTGATGCAATGGCAATGATTGGATCCTTGCTAGATATCCCTCGCAATGTCTCAAAACATGAATTTCTGGTAGAGTAACTTCTCGTATGAGGCTTTAACCATAGGTCTCAAAATTGCAACATAGTGGCAAATCATGGCATTAAATGTTTACAGAGACTCACAACTTATCATCAACCAAGTCAATAGTGAATACCAAACTAAGGATGATAAGCTTACACCATACAAGAAGGTGGTAGAAGGCCTCAAAGAATCATTTATTGATATCACTTTTGAGCAGATACCAAGGGAAAACAATAGGGTGGCTAATGCAATGGAAATAATTGGATCCTTGCTAGATATCCCTCGCAATGTCTCAAAACATGAATTTCTGGTAGAGTAGCTTCTTGTACCCATGTTTGAGGTACTAGAGTTAGAATATGCATGTGAACTCATTGGTTCTAGTGATCTTTGGTATCATGAAATCTACACCTATCTAAGATTAGGAGTCCTCCCAGTCGACATTACCCTGAACCTCAAGCGGACCTTTGTCAAAAGGTCCTTACATTTTTTCATCCTAGGAGAAACCCTCTTTCATAGAAGCATCAATGGAACCCTGTTACGTTGCTTAAAACCTGAGGAAGCCTTGACTGCTTTGACTGAGGTACACAATGGCACTTGCGGTTCACACTCGAGTGGTATGACCTTGGCAAAGAAGTTACTAAGAATCATATACTACTGGCCAACAATGGACAGAGAGGCATGTGACTTTGTCAGAAGGTGTCTATAGTGCCAAAAACATGGAGACCTCATTCATGCACCAGCTCAAGAATTACATCCTATTTTTACACTTTGGCCCTTTTCCCAATGGGGGCTCGATCTGATAGGTAAAATCTTACCCACCTCATCTAACGGCCACAAGTTCATCATCACTACCACCAAATATTTCACAAAGTGGGTTGAAGCCTACATCAGTGGAAAGAAGATATCCAATTTCATCCTGAACTACCTCATTTGCCAATACGGTATTCCCGAATGCATTATTTCACATAACGAGACACCTTTCGAGAATCAAGATGTCCATGACTTGTGTGAAAATTTCAAAGTCCAATACTGCTTTTCCACACCATATTACCCACAAGGCAATGGCCAAGCAGAAGTTACCAAAAAAACTATCCTGAAGATCCTTAAGAAAATAGTCAATGACTCCGGTTGTGACTAGCATCTAAAGTTAAACCCTGCCTTATGGGCCTACCCCACTAGCATCCGTACGCCAACAGGTGCCACCTCATTTTCCCTAGTCTACGGATCAGAAGCCATCCTCCCTATCAAGAGAAAGCTCCCGTCACTAAGGATATCAATGCAAAACCTCATCACAAATGAGGAATACAGGGTTACAAGACTGAATGAGCTAGAGTTACTAGATGAATGGCGCATGGACACCCTAAATCATCTACAGGTCTACTAGAATTGCCTGAAATGGAGCTACAACAAGAAGATTAGGCAACACACATTCCAAGTCGGTGACCTTGTGCTAAAAGAGAACCAAAAGAATGTACCAAACATAGACAGCAAAGCAAAATTTGAACCCAACTCGTTAGGACCTTTCATCATCACTGCAAGCTATAAATCAGGGGCATATCAATTGTTGACACCAGAGGGCGAGCCTCTATAGGAACCCATGAACAGTTGTCATCTTAAAAAAATTTATGCCTAAGAACTTGCAAGGTATAGAAACAAAAAATACAAAAACAAATAGAAAAATTCCTAAAAAAAATGGTTACCTTGATGAAGACCTAGCAAATAGGCATCTTGGTGACAACAAAAAAAAAAAAAAATACAAAAAATCCAAAAAAATCATAAAAAGGATTGAAAATAGTAAAGAAAAAAATCGTCCTCTAGTGAAAACCACTTTGGTGGCTCTTTGGACAAGTACCTTGGTGAAAACCTGGAAAACAGGTGTCAAGTGTAAATAAAGCACTTTCTATCCACCAAGATCTATATGAATCACTCATCCATTCCATCACATTTCATTAATCATCCATACACCCATCCGCTGGCAGCCATACCATAGCCTGAGTTGGTGTCCATATCATATTCCACCATAGTACTACTTGGCATACTTCTAAGGTCAGTTTGTCCTGCCTTTATCAAAGTAGTCTACCGCACCATGCTGGGGGCATGTTCTTGTATCAACATTGGATCAAATTCATGTATATTCTTGAAATCTTCTCGAAATATCAAAAATTCAAAAACATTCAAAAAATTCATCAAAAAACTCAAAAACATCAGAAAAATCAAAAACCAAAAACATTCAAAATTACATTAAAAATCCAAAAACATGTCGAAATATTAGAAAATATTCAAAAATTCATCATTAAGTCTTGTCAGTCTTTCACCTTGTCTGAACTACGTCGTCTCTGAGCTTGAACATAGGCAAGGTTGAATTTTTATCATCCCCCGAGACAGTTAGGTCAGTCCTTAGGCGTTCATCGCATTGGCAATCCGTTTGCCCATATAGTTTACAATTAGGTCAGTCCTTAGGCATCTGTCACATTGGTAATCTGTTTTCCCATCTATCTTTTCATTGAGTCAAGTTTTTCGTCAATCAAACTACGTGGTCTCTATGTGTATAACGTAGGCAAGGCTAATCTATTGATCAACTCCCGAGACCTCTAAGATAGGTTTTTAAGTTAGTCTCTTCGTCGTAAATCTTGAAAATAACAAAAACATTGAAAAATGTGAAAATACCAAGAACATTTGTAAAACATCTCAAAATACCAAAAACAGCCTCAAAAAATTTGAAAAACCCAAAATGGTGCATCCATTTCATCTTGCTTTCACTCATGATTGTCATCACTCAATAAAATCAGTCATCACTTTCACCCTTTGGTGAGTTAGTCAGAAGCAAGTCTAGTAGGTTCAAAAGTGAAAACCTAATCATCAAAGTCAAAAGTCTAGATCAGTAAGTTAGCAAGTTGGTCAACTTGGAGTACCAATAGCTTATCATCCAGTCCGTCTTATCAAAACCCTGATCACAACATGTCCTAGGAATGTGACCTTCCTGCGATGGAAATCAGGATTAGGTAACCCCGTAGTTTAGCCTTGGCTAGTTGTACAAAGAACATTAGCTTGTTTTTTTACTTTATCTTGGAAATTTTGACTTATCTTATTTTGCATTCATTCTAAGGGCCTCTCGATGATGCCTAAACAAAATAGGTTTAGAGAGAAAGGAATGGGGCAATCATCATTATCTTTTTATCTGTTGTGCTTGTTGGATATTCTTGTAAAATAACTTTGTCATGCGTACTTTGTTTTGTTTTTAGGGAGGATGTTTTAGGTGTCTTGTTGACAACATAAGAAGGCTTGCCTTCTTATGTATTGGTTTGAGATGTCTAGAATATCTGAACTGCATTTCGAATAAGGTTTCATTTGTCAAGTGTGAACAAGAGTACTCCTATCTATTTCACAAGTCAAAGTCCATCACACTAGGTGCCAATCCATCCTGGTTCTTAATACCTTGATGCATCGCACCTACGTGTGTTATCAGACATAAAGAAGGGTATGCTCTTTATCTCTCCCATCCTTGGATAAGCAATACATCATCAACATTCATCATCATATCCAATAAAGTCTTAACAACTAGTAGACTTGTTGAACTTCTACATCTTCTTGGATGTAAGGGTTGATCCCTCTCATTCTTCCATCCTCTTTCACGCTAACAATGCATCCATCTTGTATCCATATTGCATCTTTCATAATCATTTCATGTCATCATAACACAACATCATCCATCACATCCATCTCATATACATTTCATAATCATTTAAGTTGTTTAGGATAATATAAATTTGTTATTCTAAGCATCTTCCAAACATCTCATTTTCATCATCATTCTCATATAGATCATATAGTCTAACCATCCATACATTCATTTTGAACCTCTTTGTCACGAGATTGACCTCAATCTTTTCGCTCGATCTCTCAAGCAGGCAATGTACTAACGTACTTCTTTTCACCGGGGCATCTGAAAAAATCAGAATTATTTTTAATTTTGATGTCAGCGGCATCATTCTTTGAACCAATGCAACAAGTACATTGCTTCAAAGAGGGGGATAATGTAGACATACAAAATTAACATTACTGATTAAACATCACATTTGATCATTCTTTCCTCTTAATTAATTAAATCAAATGAATTAATTAATCTCCTATAGTTCCTAATTTAATTAAATCACATATATCTAATTAAATCACTCATATGCATTTTCCTCTCATTTGATTTAAAATAAATACAAAAATTTAAATCAAATTTCATATCACCTAAACTCTTGTTAGATTAATCAAATCCTGGTTAGTTTAATCTTAATCACTTAAATCCTCTAGATTCATCCACTTGCACAATAAATCATTTTAATTGATTTATTAAAACACCTATTTTCCCTCACAAGGGCATATTCCCAAGGAATATGCCCTGATTAACTCTCATGTTTGACTTTTTTGGCCAAACACAATTCCCCCCAAAAATCCTCAACCATATTCATTTATTGCCATTTTCAAATTTGAAATGGGCACATTAGCCAAAACTTGCACAAGTATGGGCCAATCCCATTGTGACAAGTGGCTCTCTCTCATTTGATGGGGTTTAGTCCCACATTGCTCAATCTTGGCTTCTCTTCTCTCAACTTCTCCTATAAATGCAATGCATTTTCTCTCATTTCATCCATCTACATTTTAGAGCATCCTTATTATAGGAAACTTGAGTTCATGAGCATCTCATTGTTTATCATCTAATTAGCTTGGAAAGGGTTGGGAAAGGGCTCTTTCACATATTCAAAGAGCACGAATCCATCATAGAATAGGTATCTAATATGTCTTCTTGCTTTCAACTAAGTTAGTTTGTTATGACATTATGCAACCATGTTGGATTATTCTATGAAGATGTTGATTTTTTTTTTTTAGAATGCTTACCATACTAAGACGGGTGTGTGTGTGTTGAAGGTTTTCTAGCCATTTTCAGATTTTCACCATCTACAGTTAGCACAACATGTATCTGATTAAAATTCTTCAAACACATTCAACCAAATTTAATTAGTAGGCATAAAGCCACATTCTGAGTCCTTTTCCAAAACACAATGGTTCTAGGACCAAGACAGTTAGATCAAAGGGGCTGATAGTTTCTAGTCACCATAAATGAAACAAACAACAAAACAGATAAAACGATGGTAAAAAAATTTAGAAGACTAACTATTTTAACTATGCTTAGAAAATAGAAAACATAAGCTTTATCTCCTTATCCCACAATCTTAGAGATTTTGATTGATATCATGCATCTACCCTCAACCTACGTTCACACCTTTCCTAGCTGCCACCGTCGCGTCTTTGTTTTGCATGGAGAATGATTGTGTTAGTATTAAATATGATTGTCAACGTAGTAGGTGAGAATAATACCATCCATGTTATTTTGGCATAATTCCTAATCATGGTATATTTTGTGTAGCATTGAAGCATGATTTAATTAAATCTAGGAAGTTGAGACGCCAGTCATTATGGCACTCAGTCAAATTGCAATGCCAAATACTGACTATGATAGAGTATGTACAGGATCATCATGGAAAAAATAGGCCCTTAAGTGGCAATAAAAAAACAAAAAATCAGAGTTAGACAACTTGACGTAAAAATTTGAATAAGTTATATATATTATTTCAAAAAAATATAAAAATAGAATTTGTAGAAAAATGAATGTAGTTTCTAAACTACTAGACCTTTATATAAAAAAAAAAATCCATTTGGTAAAAATTTGAAATTTCAATGCAGTAGTATTTAAATTTCAAGGTCAAAATAAGAAGTAGGTGTCTGTCTAACCACCCTAACCACAATAAAATTATAATATTTTTTTATAAGATTTTAGATGTAAGTAGAGGACTCATGTCCCGATGTGATGCATATTTTTTTATAATTTTTTTCCAAGTAAATAATTAATTATGAATCTTTTATTACAACTTTTAGAAAATATAAAAGCTCGTATGTCTAACCACCTTAACTTGGTCAAAAATTCATGAAATTCATTTTTTTATTTTTTAATCCTATACTATGCAAATCATAGAATGTGACGCATGTTTCGGATTCAAAAAATGTGATACCATTTGAAAGTTATAGATGTTTTTCAATCAACCTATCAATTAGGACTTTATTCGTAATTCTAATATAAAATGAATAATAATTATTTATTAAATTCAAAGTAAAGCATAATTTATATTGGTGGAAAGTTGAGAATCTCCTCTAAAAACCCTTTTCGTGTCATTAATTTTGGGTAAAAAGAAAGTCGTCAACCACATGGACCATCATATGGCTTACATATTGCCACTTTGTGGCCCATCATGATCATGCACGTACCTGATACCTGACCAGAAACCATGCGTAGGTATCTTGGTAAGTAAGTTTCTGAGTACGTATTGATAGAAAATTTCCTAGTACTAGAGTTCATGATGGATGAGAAAAGTGAATAGCCTATACAAATCGGTCGACATTTATATGAAGCAAAGTGATGGACAATGAAAGTCGAGCACAAATCGATCAATATTTATGACCATCGTTGTAGCTAGTAATTTCAATCTTATTAACTTAGATGTAACAACTAGAGATCCTCATATCTGATGTAATATTTTATGATAAGGCAATACACATCTTATCAAATAAATATGGAGTAAAGTTCTTTGTAAATCAAAAAACACTTTTTTCAAAGAACCATACCCATTCTTTAGTAATCAATTTTCAATAACTAGTCATGATTAAATGTGAATAGTTTCCTTGAACTGAATATGGAAAATGGCTATTAAAAAGATTGCGTAAACCAATTTAAAGAGAATGCCTCAAGAAATATTTGTAGCCCATAAAGATCATGGAACCCTTGAATGATTTGAGAAGATATAACTAGACACTTGAATTGCTCAAACTAATGCACCTTTCAAAAAAATATCTTCATATTTGAAATGTAGAGTAAGTATTGTGATAGAAAAATGCATCATATTGCACAAGATAACAAAAAAAAACATTGATAAAAGGTAGAAAAAATTTAAATAAAGGAGCTCGTGTACAACATAAAGTCTGTAACCTGGACTTAATCAATGATTTTATTTATTTTGGTTTGCTTGGTTGCAACTCGCGTACTATTCTTGTGTTCATCCAATATCACTAAAAAAAATAGAATGTGTGAAACATTTTCATCTACCAAATAAAATAATCAAAATATTCTATTATGTAGGAAAGGAGAAGCAACAAGATTCAAAATGGGTTTACAGCATATAGAAGAAAAACTGCCAAATTTTCTATATTAGCCTATCCATTGGTTTAAAAAAATGAAAATACATAAACATAGACAATGCCAAAAGCTATTATTAAGAGAGACTCTATAGCTAGGAAGAATGAAAAAATCTTTTATTTTAAATTTAACTCTTTCCCTCTGTAAGAACCCCATGATGGGCATCAAAATGTGAACCATATTTTTTCTTATGCTAACATGGTCAACACAAATCAGAATCAGTCAAGTTAGAAAAAACAATAATCAAGCTCCCTATGAAACTATTAATCACATTAAGACAAGGAAACATGATAAAAATCATACAAAGAAAGCATGTAAACATGTAAACATATATAAAATGGATCAAACCATATATCATAGGGGGATTGGTGCTCCTTGATGTGAAAAGAGTGCCCTTTCCCAATCCCTGATAAGCTTAGGTGCCAAGATGCAAAATTATGATAGTGCAAATGCTACGATTCTAGATCCACTTGTGTTGTAGTGTTGTGTAGCAAGTTGTCCATTTGAAGTAGAAATGTAATGCATTTATAGATTCAAGGTTGGTAGATTGAAGGATTTCGATGAATGTGGTATCATTCATGAGCCAATGACACGATTCCACTTGTTAAGATGTGAGAGGATGAAAGTTGTGCACATTTTGATCAATGTGCCAAAGAGGGGGAGATTTGAAATTTGAAAATAGCATAAAATGCATATGGTTAAGAGTTTTTTTTTTGGGGGGGGGGAATTTGTTTGGACAAAAAAGTCAAACAAATGGAGTTAATGAGGGCATATTCCCAAGGAATATGCTTTGTGAGGAAAATAGAGTTTTAATAAATCAAAATAAATGATTTATTGTGCAAGTGGGAGACGCTAGAGGATGTGATGGGTTTTGATTAGCATTAATTATGATTTGATTAATTAAGATGAAGATTAGTTGATTATGACATTTTGACTTAGACTTGTGGATTAAAATAAATCAAAATGTGAGAAGATAATGGACATTAGCCATTTAATTATATACATTTGATTTAATTAAATGAAGAAGCTTTAGGAGATAATTAAATGAAACTATTTAATTAATTAAAGAGATAACCTTAGGAGATTACTCAAATAAACCTGATTTATTTAATTTTTGGACAAATATGATTTAATTAAATATGAGGAACGCATGATGTCAATTTTACATGTCTACAGGTATCCACTAGTCTTCCCCTAGACAACTATACATTCAATATAACCAATGTATGTGATGAAGATCCCATCTACAATCTACCCATGTTATATGAGGACTCCTCCATGTTTATGATCACTACCATGTCTTTCGAGTCAAGTAACCAAACCAATAAATTAAAGCTTGTTTATCCCCAACTAATAGGTCATGACCAATGAGGACCACTAATCTTAGACATGTTAAAATATGATGAGGCTCTTTCAGAATTCATGGGCCTTGGGGATAATCTACCCTATGGAGATTAGAAAGTAGAATTTTATATTGATTTGGAAACACATGAATAATATGGGGAAATGATTGAATCTCTTATTTGAAAAATAGAAAATCCAAGAATAGCATTTAGATCTTTAACTGAAAACCACATTGTGGCACTTTTTGATCCGAAAATAGTAAAAAGAAAGGATGTATATGATGGTGAAAACCTCACTAAGGCACTAAAGGATTAGGTATTTGATCTTCCCCTTAGTGTCATCCATCAGGAAAAATCACTAGTACTTGCGAAAAAATGCAACCCAGTCAATCTAGGAACTAAAGAGACACCATACATCACTTTCTATGTAGAATCACTTTTGATTGAGGAACCAGAAATTCTAGCTACATTTCTCAAAGAAATGAAAGTAAATTTTGCATGGGCCTATGTTGACATGCTAGGTCTTGATCCAAAGGTGGTGGTCCATCATCTAGTAGTCTATCTAGAGGAAAAACCAGTAAGACAAAAATTAAGAAAGATGCATCCATAGATCGTATTGTTGGTCAAACTAGAGCTCCAACAACTTCTTGATGCTAGTTTCATAGAACCCATCAATTATCCTAAATGGGTTTCCAACCTTGTACATGTTTCTAAGCCTGCTCGGGGAATCTGAATCTGTACCGACTTTATAGACCTGGACAAAGCATGCATTAAGGATGATTTTCCTCTTCCCAACATAGACATGATTGTAGATTTAACAACAGGATACGAAATACTATCATTGATGGATAGGTTTTCAAGGTACAATCAGATTATGATAGTAAAGGATGATCAAAATAAGAAAACCTTCACCTATACATGGGGCACCTACTATTGGAGCATGATTCCATTCGGGTTAAAGAAGGTTGGAGCTACATACCAAATGGCTATGACTGGTTTTTCATGACATGATCCACAAATCTATAGAAGACTAGGTGGATGACATACTATCCAAATCAAGAAAGTGTCTAGACCACATAGTAGCACTAGGTTGTATCTTTAAAAGACTGGAAGAATACAAGGTAAGGCTAAATCATAAGAAATGTGTATTTGGGGTCACATCAGGAAAAATCCTAGGGTGTATTGTATCAATGAAGTGAATCAAGATAGACACTGCAAAGGTTAAATAAATCCTTGAAATGGAGGTGCCACAAACATTGAAGTAGTTAAGGGGCTTGCAGGGAAGACTCCAATCCATTCATTGATTCATAGCATAGTTAGCAGATAAAAGCATCTTGTATTCTCATCTACTCCACAAGTGGGTACCATACAAGTTGGATGAGAAATGTGATCAGGCATTCAATAAAATCAAAGAATACTTGCTAACATCACCAGTCCTCATGTCACCAATCTTGAACAAACCACTCATTATCTACATATCAGTTGGAATGACAACCCTTGGTTCTTTCCTAGATCAACATGACAAAATAGGAAAATAGAGAGAAATTTACTATATTAATAGAACCTTGGCATGGCACAAGCTAATCTACACATTCATCAAGAAAGATTGTCTTGCAATAGTGTTCGATTCACAAAAAAATAGACACTACATGCTTTCTCATCAAATAAATCTCATCACCAAGATAGACCATCAACAATATTTTCTCTCCAAGGAAATACTAAAAGGGTGAATGGCTACGTGGGTTATGATCTTAATAGAATATGATATTGAATACATAGAGCCGAAGGAAATCAAAGGATAGGTAATTGTGGATCAATTGGCCAAGGCACTGATATATGCAGAGAATCCATTAGTGTCAGAGTTCCTCGATGAGTCAATTTTCAATCTCAGTGTAGTAGATCATTGGAAGGAATATTTTGACGATTCATATACTCAGCATGGGTCAAGAGACAGAGTCTTCTTCATCACACCACAAGGGTATTGTACTCCCAAATCACATAGATTATATTTTCCTTGCACTAACAACATCATAGAGTACAAGGCCCTTGTCATAGGACTCTGAATTGTAGTATAGTGTAAAATGATTACAGTTAAGGTCTATGGAGACTAAAAATTGATCATCAACCAGGTCAATGATGAATATTAAATGAAGGATCACAAAATCACCTCATACAAGAAATTGGTTGAGGATCTCAAGTAATTCTTCATCGACGTCGCATTTGAGAAGATATTGAGGTTAAATAAAAGAGGAGAGGATGCCATGGCCATAATCAAGTCATTGTTGGATATCCCACACAATGTCCCTAAACAATAAATCCTGGTAGAGAAGCTACTTGTACTAGCTTTCGAGGTACCAAATTTTTAGTTTGTGCATGAAATCATTAGTCCCAATGATCCTTGGCACCATGACTTATACACCTACCTAAAAATAGGAGTCCTCCCCACTGATATTACCCCAAACCATTAAAGAAACTTTATTAAGAATTCATCCCATTCCATTATCTTAGGTGACACCCAGTACCGTAGAAGTATCAAAGGAACCCTTTTGAGATGCCTTAACCTTGAGGATGCTTTGAATTCTTTAACTGAGGTACACAATGGTATTTGTGGGTCACATTCTAGTGGTATGACCTTGGCTAAGAAACTACTGAGGACTTGGTATTACTTTCCTAAAATGGAGAAGGAAGCCCATGAATTTTTGTAAGTGTATGCAATTTTAATAGCATGGGGATCTTATCCATGCACTGGCTCAGGAGCTTCGACCGATTGTAAAACCATCACACTTTTCACAATGGGGCTTGATCTGTTTGGAAAAATCACTCCCACCTCATCCAATAGATACAAGTTCATTATCACTACTACAAAGTACTTCATGAACTGGGTAGAGGTCATTCCCATGAACTATATCATAGGAAAGAAGATTTCCAAATTCATTATGAACTAACTTATCTATCATTATGGTGTTCCTCAAGCCCTTATCTCAGATAATGGGACACCCTTCAAAAGCTAGTATGTATGTGAGCTATGCCAAAAATTGAATATCCAACATCACTTTTCCACACCATACTACCTCTTGGGTAATGACCAAGCTAAGGCTATGAATAAAACTATCTTGAAAATATTAAAGAAAATAAGAAATAAATTTGGTCCTGAGTGGCACCTACAACTAAATCCTACATTATGGACCTATTGAATGAGTATTCGCATGCCAACAAGTGCAACCCATGTTTCTCTACTCTATGGATCAGAAGCCATCCTTCCCATTCATATCAAGATCCCATGATTAAGAATATCATTTTAGAATCTCATTAGTGATTTAGAATATCGAGTGTCGCGGTTGAACAAGATAGAACTACTAGATGAGTTGCACATGGATGCTTTAAACCACATGTAGGTCTATCAAAACCACCTCAAAAGGAGCTATAATAAGAAGATCAACATCAGTCATTCCAAGGTGGAGAGCTCATGTTGTAATACAATAAGAAGCATGTGCCAAATTGAGATAGCAAGGGAGAATTTGAACCCAATTGGTTGGGACCCTTCATCATCAAAACAAGTTATATGTTAGGAGTATATCAATTATCCACATCTAAAGGTGAGCCTTTGTAGGAGCCTATCAATAACTCCCATATCAAAAAAAATTATGCCTAAGCTTGCAAGGTATAAATTGAATATATATATATATAATAAAAAAAAGGATTGAAAACAATAAAGGAAAAAATCATCCTCTAGTGAAAACCACTTTAGTGGTGCTTTGGAAAAGAACCTTGGTGAAATCCTGGCAAACATGCTTCTTGTGTAAATAAGTACTTTCCATCCACCATCGATCCTTCGACTTGTTCTACATCACCTACCATCGTATTCCATCACATTCACCCATCTTATTGAATTGATCCCTCCATTAAACATATGTGTTTGCATCATAGATTGATCCTATGTCGGTATCATTATCCCTCCTAGTACTACTTCACTCATTTCTAAGGTTAGTTTGTCCTACCTAGATCGAGTAGTCTATCGAATCATGATAGGGGCATATTGTTATGCCTATATGGGATCAAATTTGCGTATATTCTTGAAACCTTCATTAAAATAAAAAAATCCAAAAAACATTCATAAAAGTAGAAAATCCAAAAACATTCATAAAAACCACAAAATCCAAAAACACCCAAAACATGTCAAAACTCAAAAACAGGTTGAAAATAAATAAAATTAAAAAAATAGAGTCATCATGTTGAACTACGTCATCTACGATCTTGAACATAGGGAAGGCTAATCTTTCATCAACCCTTAAGACATTAGGCCAATCCTTTAGGACTTTGTCATAATAAGCTAGCAGTCCAACTATTCATATTTGCATCAATAAACAAGTCTATGTCAATCAAACTACACGGTCTCTATGTGTATAACGTAGGAAAGGTTCATCTTTTATCAACCCCCGAGGCCCCTAGGATAGGTCCTTAGGTTAGGTTCCTGGTGAAACTCTAAAAAAGTACCAAAAAACATTGCAAAATTGGAAAATGAAAAATATTTGTAAAACATCTCAAAAATCCCAAAACAACCTCAAAACCTTTCAAAATTACCAAAAACATTCAAAAAACCCAAAATCATCCATCCCATTTTAACATTTACTCAAAATAAACATCCACTAACAATTAATCAATTGGAAACAAGTTTAGGAAATAAAAAGGGAAAACTCAAACATCAAGGTTTCAAGTCTAGGTTAGTCGATAAACAAGTTGGTCAACTACTGCTATCAATAGCGTATCATATAGTTAATCCTAAAATCATCTGATAACATCATGTCCTAGGATGCATCCTTCCTACAATGGAAATCAACATCAAGCATCACCCTAGTTTCATCTAGGCTAGAGGTATGAAGAACATTGACTTGTTTGTGTACTTGACCTTTTCTTTTGATTTATCTTATTGTGCTCATTCCAATGACATCTCATCAATATCTAATCAATACGATTTAGAGAGAGAGGTCTAACATTGAAAAAAGGGTCCTTATCCTTTTTCACACTTGTTTAGCTCCTTCTTGCAGATTTTGGCTCAATTTGGCCTTGATTTAGTGTTGTAATGTGGATAACACATTTACAGTAGGTCTTCCAATCTTGTGAGATTAATTTTTTATATAGATCTCTTGATTTCTTGCTAGGATGTTAGGATTAAAATTTGAGAAAAAACCTTGTATTTATACCCAATTATGCAAGAATTCCCGAAATTACAACATGACAAGCCAACACTGGATCTTGGAGAATAAAATCCCACCAAATATTTAAATTAAATTTTCTTTTTGAGTTGAACATTTATAACACCTTTACTTATTATTTGGAGTGCATTTACATCCTATATTTAGCTTGCATTAACATTGCATTGGTTAATTTGCATTAAAAAACAATTAAATTCTACATGTGTATCTTATATTTTCATTAGAAAACATAAAAATCATAAAATTCAATTCAAAAATTCAAAAAATCCCTATCTAGACTCATTTGCCATTCGCCACCTTAGGTGAATCAGTCCCTTTCATATTTTACATCTCATTTTTGGGCATTTGTAGTTCACTTTCTGAGTTTCTATTTGTGGCTTTTGCATTTCAATTTCACTTTCCAAACTTTTAGTTACAAGCATTTCATTCTTATTCGATTACATTGTATTTGCACCCACCCTGCATTTAGTAGGTTTTGCATGAGTGTTTGGTGTCTTATTGCTAATACCATAGTGAGAATAATTTCAAGACTCATTTCATCTTGCGATAGCACAATCATTGTGGATCTTGGGTTATGTAGATCTTCCACTCCTAGTATTGACACTAGTACACTAGGCATGGATAACACCCTAGGTAACTCTTTACCTTCAAGTAGCATGCAAGTTGAACCAAGGAATGATAACATTCCACAAGAAAAAATAATTCACATTCATGAGGACCTAATGAACTTACAACATCAAACTAGCCTTGAAAACATTTCAATCATTACAATTCCTACAATTGAAAATATTCATTGTATGCTTGACACTAAATATGGTCTTGATCTTGTAAAAAATATAGTGCAAATCTTCGACCAACACCTTCCATCAACTACTAGTTGCCCCTTTCCCACAAACAATGCTTCTAGCCAAGGAGGAACTTGAGTTCCTCCTATTACAATACCCTCAATTCCTACATACACCCTTCCTCAAGTCACGACAATACAACAAGTTAGTAATGTAATTTCTTCCCTAGGTATTCTAGCCAGCATCCCTAGTTCCTATGTGGTATCACATGTTATAGCTCCTACTACTTTACCACCTATAATAAATTTCATTCACTTGTTCCATGAACACATACACTCCATCACCACTTTCATTTCCATCTCATAATACAAGCAATGACCCTCTCATATATCAACTTTTCCAAACCATGTCATCTCTTCAAAAACAAGTTTCCACCATCAACCAAAATCAAAACAGTCCACCCACATATTACATCAAGTGTATTCCATTATCCTTGGAGATAGTGTGCACACTGATGCCACAAGGTGTAGAGATGCCTAGATTTGAGAAATATGGAGGGATAGGAGATGTTTCTAACCATGTGAATTCCTACACTTCCCTATGTAGTGAATTTGTCCTTGATGATCAAAGTTTGGCCAAACTCTTTCCTTTGACCTTGAATGACACTTCCTTGGAGTGGTTCTCTTCTCTACTAAATAACTCGAGTCATTCATTTTATGAACTTGTTGAGGAATTTATAAATTATTTCCAAGTGCATATGACTCCTAAGATGACCTTAGCCGACTTGATGAGATGTAAGAAAAAAGAGGAAGAAAAGATAATTGACACTTGTAGACATGGAAAATGTACTGGCACGCTTGATCGTGATTTACTAGCATCATTTTCATCATGAATCATACTCTCAGCTTATAAACACTTTTCATCTCTTAATTAAATTAATCATTATTTATTTAATTAAGTCTTTCTCCTTTGTTGATTAAATTAATCAATTTAATTTAATTAACCTTATATCTCTGTTTATTTAAATCAAGTCTCTAAAGTCCTCTTATTAAATTGAATAAATTAAACATTATTTGATTTAATCTAACATTATCCCTTTTAGTTAAATAAATCAAATCATTTATTTAATTAAATTTTTCTTCTCAATTCTTGATTTAAATTAACTCATAAATTCAAGTTACAATTGTCACATCTCCTAATCTCCCATTAAATTAACTAACCTTTGGTTGATTTAATCTTAATATATGTCCCATCCTCTATATTTTACCACTTACACAATAAATCAATTACTTTGATTTATTAAATCTCTATTTTCTCTCAACATGGCATAAAGGGGAATATTCCCTCAAATTTGAATTAAAATACAAGTGGACTTGTTCCTTCCAACAAGGAATTTAATTCCTCTTAAATGTCCTTTGCATTGATCCAAGTGACATTAACTCCATTTCTTTCTCCCTCCAACATGTCACATTCAACTTTCAAATTTTAATCTCATAGCATTTATCATGCACATTGACCAAAATGTGCTCATTCCTCCTCCAATCACATGTGGACAAGTGGCCTTTTCTCATTAGTTGGTTTTTTTTCCCACATTCCTCAATTTCACTCTTTCTTCCAATTTGGAAATCTATAAATGAGAGACTATTCCTCTCATTCTAACATCCACAATTTGAGTAAACTTACTATACTCAACTTCATCCTCAAGAATATCTAGTTTCATCTATTTAATCAAATTCTTAGCTAGGTTATGTAGATTTTTCATCATGGAGCTTGATTGAATCTTCATCAAGGTGGATCACTCCACACATCATCAACATTGCAACTAAGGAGTTGGGAAAGGGCCAATTTCGACACACCAATTGGCACCACCTCCCCCATGGGATCAAGAGTTTTATTTTTCTTACATTAGGATTTCATCTATATTTCATGTTTGTTCTTCATTTTACTATTTTGAGTATTCGTAAATGGATTTCATGGGGAATCCTTCTTTCATCTTTCATTTTGGAACAATGAAAACAACCCCACAACACCTACAAGAATAAAAAATATTTACAAATTCAAAGAGAAAGAGGTTGAACAACCCCCTTGTGGTTCCTTCCATTCCTCCCCCTAGGGAATAAAATCAACCTATGGTTGATCAACCCACTCTTATATAGCTTGAAAACAAAACTAAAATAAACATAGGTGTTAGGGAGCGTAGATGTAGACATCGTTCCCTTGCTCACAAGTTCGATGATGAGTTGAAATAAAATCAAGATCCAAACTTAACTGAAGCATAGCATGACGTTCTTCCTCCCCAATCATAACAAGAAATTTCCACACATCCTCCACAACAAGAGTTTAATTATTCTATCTATATTATCCTTCAACCTCCTATTGTGATTAACTTAGATGATGATAATGAGCATGCCAAAATTGGTGAAGAGGTACATAATTAATTGAGAAAATTGTTTTCCTCTTCCATGAGCTTAAGTGAAAAATATTCTAAACCTAGAACTTCTCCTAGTTCAACTCTTTCTCTTGTCTTTTTGTCTAGTCGCCTACCTTTGCTATACACAAAACATGATTGGGAGGTGGATGGCGTGCTCATAGATTGACTTACATTTTCTTTACTATTCTTGTGGCATTATTTCTTTATCATTTTTTTTTTGTGATTACATGTGTGTAATGTGATACCTCATAATTCTCTATTTTCTCTCTTTGTGGCATTCCTCTATTCGTACCTTCATTCTTCTCTATGTCGTAAATTGCTTTCATTTTTTCATCTTTCTCTTTCTTTTCTTATGTTTTCCTTTTGGGCATGCCACAAGGAATTGAGACATTCATGTCTCCTTCATGTTGAGCCAAAAGGCTTTCTTTTCTTTCTTATTTTCATTTCATTTTATCTTTTTCTTGTGTTTTCCTTTTGGGAATAACGCAAGGCTTCGAGAAACCCTATGTCTCTTTCATGTTGACCCAAGAGTTTTTTTCCTTTCTTTTCACTGTCTTTCTTTCATTCTTCTACTTTCGTGTGTATTTGGGGGATGATGATAGTTTCGATCTCCTTACAAAACATTGCAGCAAAGAAAATACTAACCCCAAATACATAGATCCCTTATGTGTTTGGTGTTTAAATTTTTGGGGCAATCCCTCTATTTTATTTTTATCTCACATGAAGTAGTCTTACTCGGAAACATATGACTTGGTATAGGGCTTTCCAAGTTGTCTCTCATGTCTTTCTTCTTGTTAGCATTTTTCATTTTCTACTTTAAATTAATTGCTCTTAGCATGGTGTTTAGAAATTTATTTAAAGTGGGGGCATACATTGGCATTATTTCTTTTGTGTTTTTCCTTTCCATGGTTCTTAGTGCAGCCTTCTTGCTTTGTACGATGTGTTTTTATCTTTTTCAATGACATTGAGTGTGATGTCCTTCAGGAGCATGATCTCTCTTACCATATTACATTCCTGTTAGTGGCTTGATGTGACACACTACATTCCCTAAGTTGTGAATTTTCTATTCTTCCATTGGTCCTCTCTTGGAGATATTAGGCACAATGTTCCCTAAGTTAAAGACCTCACATGAACTAAGAAAGAATCCTTTGAAAATTTCCTATGCTGAATTTATGGCCACCTTGTATAACACAGCTTCCATGCCTGTTGATCTATCATGTTTATTGATGAGGTCCAAGCATACAATTTTTTTCTTGTCTCATGAAGCTTGAAAACCAAATCACTTCTTTTTGTGTGGTGCCTTATTAGAATTATTAGGAGGTATAACTTTGTTATGCTTTGAGGTGGATTCCCAACCACTAGCATGAATTTCCCCATAGCAACTCGCATGTGTGTGAGTACATACCATCCACAAGTGTATGTTTCTCACCCCTTTTGGACTTCTCACCCAGCAGACAACCATGAGTCTCGTCACCCTAGAGTGAGTATGCATTTATCCCAGAGAAACAACCTAGATCTGATCCACATCACATTGGATAAATGGTTGAATCTTTTTTTGGCTTTCTCATTCATTTCTCTTTCTTGTTTTGGCATTATATGATTGGCCGTGTTGTTGTTCTTCATATCATTTTCATGTGTGTTACTTTCTGTTCATGTTGGTCTGTCATGATTTCTTGATCATGGGGGCTTGATCATCCCTCTTAATTTTTTTCATCTCATCTTACCAGCATGAGTATATTGGAGCCCTCCCTTGATGTTTGTTTGTCTACATTAGTGTCATATTGAATCAAATTCATCCTCTCACTAAAGCAAGGGCTAAATGTAATGTTGAAAAAAGGGTCCTTAGCCTTTTTTTCACTTGTTTAGCTCCTTGTAGATTTTGGCTCAATTTTCCCTTGATTTAGTTTTGTAATGTAAATAACACATTCATATTATGTCTTGGGCCCTTGTCAACTAATTTACTTTAATGATGCTTTCTAAAGGTGTTGTGACACACTTTCACACTTTTCTAGGATTTATAAGCATAATTAACTTTATTTTCATCATAATTTCTCTTACCCTTCCCTTATTTGGTGTGTTGTAAAGTGTTGTAACACACTTTCACATTCCTCCAGGATAGTCATCATAAATTGGGCTCTCTTATGATTTAATTGGCCCCTTTTTGCATCCACAAGCCCTATTTTGGTGTATTTTTTAGGATAATCCTGACAAATGGCATTTAAAACATCAAATCCATGAAAAATCACCTCAAATTCCTATGGTGTGACTCATTTTCCATTCTAGGTGAATGAGTCCCCTTAGGTGGGACCCATTCACCCATGGTGGCGAATGAGTCCCCCTCAACTAAAAAAAAAATTATTTAAATCTTTGGTGGGATTTTATTCTCCAAGGTACAATGTCAGCTTGTAGTGTTATAATTTTTGGAATTCTTGCATAATCTAGTATAAATACAAGGTTCTTTCTCTCATTTCAATCCTAACATCCTAGTAAGAAATCAAGACATCCATATAGAAAATTAAGTTCACAAGAGAATTTGAGCAAGATAATTCAAGGCTTTCAAAGGGAATATTATCAAGATTTCAAGAGCATTCTTTAAGATCAATCATCATATCAAAGATCACATCCATTATGTTTTTCAATTTTCCTACAATTGTGTTGTAGAGTTCATAATCCAAGCAAGCTTTGCATTCAAGATATATCTCCTACAAGCAAGATTCAAGAACCACATCCATTTCAACCATCTCAATCTTAATTATAGCACTTCATTGCAACGATCTGGTGATCTGAAACATCACTTTTTCTTCATTCATCAATCTCCTTTCCATTTTCTTTCTATTTCAAGATTTAATTACCAACAAGGGATTTAACCAAGTTAAACCCCCATTCTCTAACCCCACAACCATTTTTTCCTCTTTTTGCATGTTAATTGTAGGTCTAGGTTGTAGGTTTATCAAAGAGAAATATTGGAAAAATTCTCATCAAGTTGTCAAAGAAAATAAAAGTTTTCAACATTATGAATAAACCTTGGAGGAGCTTGGAGAAGACCTAAAGGTTGGATTTAGCAGTTTTGGACCCAGATCTAAACTAGGAGTAGTAGAGCAAACTGAGGGCTACATAATACAACTTTAAATTTTTAGAAATTTGAAAGTGGACTAATTCACCACTATTGGTGAATAAGTACCACTACTACTGATTTTTGGATTTTTTTGTAGATCAAAGTACCCTTTTGTCTAAAACCTATTCTGACACAGATTTCACATCACTAGACTAACTTGCCAAGCTTGGAAAATGAGTCCCAATTGGATTAAATAGAGAATTTTCGAGTGTTTTAGACCTTCATTTTTCCTTCTCCAATCTCCCAAGTGCACATCTCCAATTTCATAGTTTTTTTTTTTGTTGTTTTCTTGCATTTCTAGATCATTCTTTGAAACATTACATCAAATTAGGGTCTTTTAATTTTATCATTCATTTCATTGTCTTTCCAATTTTACACTTGGTGGTGAACCCCATATTTACATCACTCCATCCCCTAGAACACACCATTCCAAATTTCAATCACCTTTGAATTAGAATCTCAAGGGCTTGTTCTTGAATGTAAATGTTGGAGTTTTTTGCCCTAGGTCCTAAACCCTAGTGATCTAGCACACAAAAAAAACATCATTTCAAAAGGAATGGGGCATTGATCATTATCTTTCATTTGTTGTGCTTTTTGTATATTTTTGTAATATAACCTTGGTCATGTAAATTTTGTTCTGTGCATAGGGAAGATGTTTTGGATGCCTTTTTGACTATTAATTTGGTAGATTTTTCCTTTCTATCTTTTGTTTAGAGATTTTAAAAATCTCTAAAGTACATCCTAATAAGGTTTTGTATGTTAGGTGTGACCAAGGATACTCCTATCTGTTTTTTGAGTCAAAGTCCATCTCACTAGATACAAAACCATCCTGGTTGTTTGTACCTTGATGCATCGTATCTATGTGTGTTATAAAAAATAATGAAAGTTATTCTCTTTATATCCTCAACCCCTAAATAAGAAACACATCATCATTATTCATCATCATATCTAATAAAGTCTCAATGATTCATAGACTTTTTGGACTTTGACATCTTCTCAGAATCAAGGGTTGACTCCTCTCATTATTTTATCCTTTTTCATGCTAACATAGTACCATCTCATTCACCACCCTACATCCAAAAATCTTCAACATCTTGCATAATTATACATATCATCATAGGACAAATTCATCCATCTCACATGTATTGCATTATCATTTAAGTTGTTTAGGATAATGCAGCTATTTTATTCTAAGCATCTTAAAAAACATCTCATTTGCATCGTCATTATCATATAAATTTGTTATTCTAACCATCCATACATCCATCTTGAACCTCTTTGTTACAAGTTCAAACCTAAAATCAAACTTATTGCCTGTTCTCTTGAGGGAGCAGTGTACTAGTGTACTTTCTAGTGGGTTATCGAAAAAAAAAATTAAAAAAAAAAATTGATCTCAAAAAGGTTATTATTTAAACCAACACAATAGGTACATTGCTTTGAAGAAGGGAATAATGTAGACATGCAAATAATCCTAACTGGCATAGTGCATCTAATTTCGATCAATTATCATGAAATTCTTCTATTAATCAAATAAAGAAGTTTACTAGATTAATTCGCTAATTCTCATCATTTTTAATAAAATAAATCAATTTTTTTAATTAAGTCCCCAAATTCATCTTATTTGATTAAACAAATCAAATATCATAAATCAACTAACCCACTCAAAGTTAATTAAATTCTAAATTAATTAACCTTAATCACCTTATAATAATCATTAATAAATTCTCTAGCTTTTAACTCCCCAAGAGTTAAATCAACCCTTGACTAACCAACCCACTTGCACATGAAAATAGTTTATTTTCATTAACTAATTACCTCATTTATCCTCTCAAAATTATATTCAAAGGAATAATGCTTCATTAAATCCCTTTATTTGGATTTATTACCCAAATAATTTCCCTCCAAAACATCTCACCCACATTTATTAACTCCTTTTAAATATTCATTTATGCTTCTTACATCCTCTCACATCCTCAACCATATGCATTTATTTCTCTTCCATCCTCTTTTCCTCTTGGAAATTACCCAAAATGTGCTCCACCTTCATCTAATAGATTTCAGACAAGTGTCCCAATCTCATTAGCTCTCCTTTAGTCCCACATTCCTCCAATCTCTCCATTCTTCAAATCTTCAACCTATAATTAGAAGCCACTTCTACATGACAATCATCTACAATCTTATACATTTTCATTATTGGCACTTTCATCTTCATCACTTGCATCTTTGCATCTTCATCATGGGAAGCTTATCAAGGGGGTGGGAAAGGGCATCCCTTTAACATAAAAGTAGAACCACTCCCACTATGGGATAGGGTTTGATCATGTTTCCATGTGCTTTCATTTAGTTTTTTTTGTTCTATTCCTCTTGTTTGCATATGTATCAAGATTGAGTATTTCATAGGAATGTTGGGTTGTCTTGTTTTATATTCACTAACAGTACTAATGGTGGTCATTTTTTGAATCTTATGTAGATTTGGTGTTTACAGTAGTGACTTTGTCCTTGATGATAAACTCTTGGATAATATTTTCCATAGGTCCTTGAAGGATACTGCCTTGGAACAGTTCTCTTTGTTACTGAACAACTTAATTTTTTTATTCGTTGAACTTGTTCAAGAATTTTTTAACCATTTCCATGTCCATATCACCCCTTAAATGACCTCGGCTAATTTGATGAGTTGCAAGGAAAAAATAAGATGAAAAGATAATAGAATTTATCTCACGCTATCAATCTCTTTATTCCTAGATCGATTTTAAGTTTCTTGATCCTCACCTTGAAAATATGTTCATAGAAAATTTACAAAGAAAGATACAAGAGAAGCTTACCATGAAGAAATTCCCATCCTTTATGAACTTTTGTTCTACCCTCCGTGTTTATCAAAATTTAGTTAGTAGTTGAGATACTAAATTAAATTCTAGCCAAACTAAGAAATTTGAGGCCATAAACCAAAACAATGTTGGTCTTGTCGTTGCACCAAAATATCGACATGTTAATGTCTCATACAAGATTCAGTTAAGATCCATGGGAGGCAGTTAAACCATGTCACGAACCCGAAGGGAGATGCTAGCGGTTAGTCCAGCAATCTCCCCCTCAACATCACTCGAGGGGTTCAACCCTATGATCTTCTCTGATACCAATTGTTGGCCTTGCCATTGCACCAAAAAAACAACCTATTAATGTTCGATACAAGCTTCAATTAAGATCCACGGGAGGTGGTTAAACCATGTCACAAACCTGAAGGGGGATGTTGGTGGTTAGTCCAAAAAATAATTCCCAAACTTTTAGAAAATAGAATAAAGGGTTCCTTCAATTTAACCCCCCTCAATAAACAACTCAAAATTTCAATAAACGAGCTGCTATTGTTAAAGCCACAATACCCTTCAGGTCTGGGAATATCAAAATAAAATTCACTCCCTTACCCAATACACTTTCATAACATAATGTCCCAACTTTTAGAACAAAATATGATTACCTTGCCTCCCATTAAACAACCCAATCCTAGTAAACCATTACCCGAAAGCTATAGACAAAACTCTTACTGCTATTATCACCAACAAAATGGACATGACATGAAACATTGAAAGAGTCTTAAACATCTTGTCCAAGACCTCATTGATTCCAATTATATTTTTCTTGGAGGTGTTAGTGATCAAGGAAATAAATCTGTTGCCCCTCCTAACCAAACATGAAAATCTTTACCAACCCCATGCCTAAAAATAACATTTCATTTGTTAAAGCTAGCAAAACTACAAAGAATGATGTGATGAATTTTTATACGGATAATGATAACAATGATTCTCTTCAACATGATTCTATAGATAATGATCCTATGGATGACATGGTAGGAGTGATAGACGTTATTCCTCACAAGACCTAAACTAAGAATCATCTTGAAATTGCTTTATCATCTAAGGATATAGTTAAACATGCACTCAATGGTCCTGTTTACATTTTCAGTTGTATCTATGAAAAGCCCACTAATGGGATACTAATAGATCATGTCTGAGAATATGATCATTCAGGAATTCTTACTTTTGCATGAGCTCTATCAAGATATTTATGATAAACTGGAAGCTTGGATCAAGATGCATAATTGTTTTTCTTACACTATGATAGGATTTAACATTCATCCCTTGCAAATATGACCGAAAATATTAGATACTTTATTCTCCACGTGAATTTTCTATTTGATAATGAAGTCTTAATCATCCATCATAGTGGATTTAACCTATTATCCTCCAAACATAACTTTTCCTTTAGAATTATTTTTGTCGAGGCCTATAGAAACTATAAAACCACGAGAAGACTTATTTTTCTTTTCCTATCAAAATTTCAATGCAAATAAGATAGTTGAACTATCCCTCTGAAATATGTCCCCACCGACCACCGAGCCTACTATCCTATACTAAACCATGATTGATCCTAAAGAAATTCCAAACCAATGAGACCAACCTAAGACTGAGCCTTCACCTACCTCCTACAAAAGGCCAATAGACAATGAAATAAATCATGTAACACCTATAATAAAAAAAGTTTACAAATTAAAATAGAAAGCAGTTGAACAACCTCTTGTGGTTCCTTCCATTCCTCCCCTTAGGGAAGAAAATAAACTGATGGTTGATTAACCCGCTCCTACAAAAACACAACTTGTAAACTAAGCTTAAAGAAACAAAAGTGTTAGAAAGTGTAGGTTTAGATTTCATGCCCTTTCTCATAGGTTGCATGAAGAAATAAACAAAGAAAATCAAAATCCAAACTTGACAAAAGCAATGTATGATGACTATACCCCATCATCAAAACAAAAAGAACCAATAAAACAACTGCAACAAGAGATGAATCCTTCCTTGGACATTATAATTCGACCTCCTATTGTGATTAATCTAGATGATGATGATGAGGTTGCTAAAATTGACGAAGAGGTGCATAATGAATTGAATACATTGTTTTCCTATTCCATGAGCTTAAACGATAATTCTCCTATAAAGAGTGTTAAACCTAGTGATTCCCCTAGTTCAAAAATTTCTATTGTCTTTTTGGCTAGCTATTTATCTTCTCTACATGATGAAAACAATTGGGATGTATATGACCTACTTTAGGTTGAATTGCATGTGCCTTACTAGTCTTTTACATCATTTCTTTTTTCTTTTCATTTGTATGGGCCTGATGTGATCCCCCTTGATGTTCTATTTGATTTCCTCTCTCTTTGTCATATTCCTCTAATATATACTTTCATTCTTTTCTATGTCATAAATCTTTAATCTTTTCACCTTTTATATTTTCCATTTTATGTTATCTATCTTTTGGGGATGGCTTAAGACATCGAGACATTCATATCTCTCCCATGTTCACCTAAAAGGCTTTTCCTTTCTCTTTATCTTTTCCATTTTTCTTGTGTTTTCCTTCTAGGGATGATAGGAGGCATTCATACACTCATGTCTCTTTTATGTTGACCCAAAAGGGTTTTTTTTTTTCCTCTCTTTGTGTCATTCTTCAAGTTCTATTTGTATTTGGGGAATGATGATAGTTTGGATCTCTCTAAAAACATTGCAACAAGAACATACTAACGCCAAATTCATGGATCCCTTATGTATTTGGTGTTTTCATTTTGGGGGAAGCCCCTCCCTTTTTCTTTTCTTTTGCATGATGTAGCTTTACTCTGAAACATATGACTTGGCATAAGGCTTTCCAAGTTAGTTGTCATGTTTTCTTTATTGTTTATATTTTTATAGTTTAAAGTAATTTCTCACAACATGGTGTTTAGCAATTTATTTAAAGTGGGGGAATACATTGGCATTATTCTTTTTCATTTTTCCATTTCATGGTTTGCAGTGCACTCTTCTTACTTTATATGATGTTTTTTCATTTTGTGGATGAGATTAGGTGTTGTCTCCTTCAAGAGTGTGATCTCTCTTAGAATATTAAACTCCTCTTAGTAGCTTGATGCAACACACTACATCCACTAAGTTGTGAATTTTATATTCCTTGATTGGTCCTCTCTTGGAGGCATTAAGCACAATGTTCCCTAAGTTAAAGACCTTGCATAAACTAAGCAAGGCTCCCTTGAACATTTCTTATTGTTGAATTTACACTTTTCAATTATATGGCCACCTTGCATAACATAGTTTGCATGCCTATGGAGAAATTTTTTTTTTCACGAGTTACAAGCATACGAAGCTTTGCTTATCTTATCAAGCTCAAAAATATTTTTTGGGTGGCACCTTATTAAATTTATCAGGAGGTATAGCTTTGGTATCATTTGACAGGAAGCTTAACGAGGGCATGAATTTCCCTTAGCCACTCGTGTGTGTGTGTGTTTTTGAGAGCATACCATCCATGAGTGTATGTGTCTCACCTTCTTAGACTTCTCACTTAGTGGAAAACCTTAAGTTCCATCATATCAATGTGAGTTCAATGAAATAGCCTAGACCCAATCCACATTGTGTTGGACAAATACTCAAAGCTTGATTGACCTTTTCTTTTCTTTTTTCATTTTATTTTATTTTTATTTGATAATGCATTTTTGTGCCTTGTTGTTGCTCTTTATCATTATCATGTATGTTCTTTTGTTCTTATGATGGTTTACCATAAGACCTTCGTCCCAAGGGCTTGCACAACCCTCTTGAATGTCATTGTCCTATCTTACTAGTGTTTATGCATTTGAACCCCTCTCGATCATGGTCATCTTATAGATTACTAGTGTTGGTGCATTTGAACCCCTCTTGATCATGGTCATCTTATCTTGTTGGAATTCTCACATTTGGAATACTTTAGTGTGAGTTGGAAGCAAGTTCCTCCTCTCACTAAAGTGGGGACTAGATGTAATGATAAAAAATGGTCCCCTTAACTTGGCCTTGATTTAATGGTATAATATGCCTAACATATTCACATTAGGTCTTGGGACCTTGTGAACTAAATGAGCTTATTCGTGTTTTATTTGGAGTAGTGTACAATTTTGTAACACACTTCCATAGTTTTCTAGGGTAGTCACTAATAATTCAGTTTTCTTATGCTTTAATTAGCCCTATTTTGCATCCACAAGCCTCATTTTCTGCATCTTAACGAGGATAATCCTAAAAAAAATCAATACTCAATCATACTTTAGGTGCTCCAAGTTTGTGTGGCCTAGATTTAGTGATTTAGACTCATTCAACACCTTGGGCGAATGATTCCCACCTAGATTTGTTTGTCCCAAGTTTGGTTTCATGTAATTCTAAGTAGCTTTAAAATTGGTCCCAAAAAATAAGTCTGGTGGGAATCATTCACCACCTTCGGCGAATGAGTCTAATGTGGCCCAAAATAAAAATTAACTCAAATTTTTGGTGGGATTTAATCCTCCTAGATCTGATGTCATCTTGTAGTGTTGTAATTTCCTGAATTCTTACATAATTGAGTATAAATACAAGGTTATTTCACTCATTTTCACCTAATATTTTTGTAAGAGAATTCATAATAGCATAATTGAGTTCACAAGAGCATTCAAGTGTCTTCAAGAGTAGATTATCAAGAATTTTAGAAAAATATTCAAGCATCAATCATCATGTCAAATATTTCATGCATCATTGTTTTTATTGTGTTAAAAAATTTGATGTAGATTTTTGTGACTCAAGCAAGTGTTTCATTCAAGCTCAACATTATCCAAGAAAGATTCAAGATCTAAATCCATTGCAGCCATCTCAAGCATATTTACAACACTTTATTGCAAGGATCTAGTGATTTGTAACATTGTTATTTTTTCACTCATCATTCTCCATTCTTATTTGATTTCATTTCAAGGATTCATTTCCAAAATGGATTTTGACCAAGTAAAACCATTTTCTACTAACCCCCTTACATTTTCCCCTCTTGTTTGAGCATTATTTGCAGGTCTAGGTTGTATATTTCCTCAAGAGCCCATTGGAGAAAAGTTGTCAAAATTGTCATGAAGCATTGGAGTTACTTGGAGATCACCTACAAGTTACAAATCTGGGTTTCAGATCTCCAAATCAACCAGGAAAGATTAGCAGATTGAGAGGAACATATTCAATATTTGAATCCTGAAAAAGTGGAAGTGGATTGATTTTCACAAGTGGTGAGTGAGTCCCACTATAGGTGTTCGACAACGATTTTTATAGACTCAGATACCCTTTTTCCTGAAATAGGTTCCTATGTAAAAATCTAGAACTAGGACTGATTCACCTAGAATGGCGAACGAGACCCACTAGGTAAAAAAGTAGGCATTTCTTACAATTCAGGACTCCTTCTAGTCATCTTCAAGTTTTCAGGTGCACACATTCCAGCTTGCATATGTCTATTTCATTTCACTTGAATTTTTAGGTCATTTAAATCAACTTTGCATCATATTAGGGTTGTTCATTTAATCTTGCATTTTATTTTCCTTTCCAAGTCTAAACTTGGTGATGAACTCCCTAGTAATCTATATTCATCCCCTAGGATAGCCCTCTTTCTAGATCTCTTTCTCCTTTGCATTGACATCTCAAGGTTTATCCTTGAATCAAATTGGAAAAGTGGGTGCACTCTATATCCTAAACCATGTGCTAGCACTCATACCACATTTTCAACATTTCACATGATAAAACATATTTTCAGAGAAACTAACCAAAAAAAAAAAAAATTAAATATGAAAATTGATCAAATTATAGAGTGCGAAATATCAATAATTCTGGAGAATTGGAATTAGATATGAAATTTTTTAAGGACACATTACATAAAGGCTATAGAAAGAGTGACATAATTAAGGGGAATCATTAACAATGGAAAAATGAGAAAGGAAAGGAATAAAGGGATGACAAGTAAAATATAAAGTAGATAATATGATGTAGGTAGCCATGAAATATTGTCGATGTATGCGCAATACATGGTAGCAAGATCATTTATCTGATAGAAAGTAATTATGTCAATCAAATTTTTCAAGGATAGGTAATAAAAGTGATAGAAGACATGTCATGGGATAGGAATACCATACAAGATATCATCATGTAGGATGTGGGTCAAGATTTAGAATCTGATATTCGTATTATAAAAAGATGTGGATATGATGGAAACTTGTCATATGAAGAAAAAATATTAAAAAAAAAATATTTAGAGAGAATCTATGGGTAGTGTAGCATGGTAGCTTTCTATAAGCAACAAATGACAATTCACAAATAAAATGAAGACAAAAAGTTGAATCCAAAACAAAGAGCTCTCACTAGATGCAAACAAGATGTAGTGAAATAAGTGGAGTAAATCATGAAGGCTAGAAAATGGCTCTTATTGGAAGGATGATTTCATATTTGAAATGGTGGATAAGCTTACAGTACGAAACATCTTGTGTCATTACAAACAAGAATATATAATTAATCAAATGAAATCAATCTTCAAGTTGAGACTGGATGTGGAGTAGGGGGCTATCACACTAGTTGTCCTTGCTTATACACTTGGGGGAAAATGAAAAATTGTTGCAGAGGTATGCATCCTTCTTAAGCATTGCCACTTCCCCTTTTCTTTGTTATTAAAATATCAGCATAGAAATTACGCCAAAATTTTAATGGGGATCTCATTCTATGTATTTCCATTAGTGTCCTTTGAGATCTAATTTATTGAAATTCATGCTTGGTGGTGGTTTTATTTATAACCTCGTGAGGCTTTCTTTTCAGTTCGTCCCTACTGATGTTAAGCATTTATACACTCCCTAAAGCGTGGTTGTCCATTTTCCCCCATTACATTAAAATATCCTAGAATATTTAAGGTCAGATTGACCTCTCTAGGAAGTATTTTTTTAGATATACTCTTCAAAAATATGCTAGTATTGATGTTTTGTGCCTTTAAGAAGTTAAAGTGGGTGGGTTGTTTCTCCTCCACTTGTCGAACTATTTGGTCAGCCAACAAAATTTTTTCTTTGATCATAAGGTTAGACGAGGTGATACAATCAAACTTTTTTCACCATAGTAGCATTCTTGTGTGATTGATCATGGGTTTTACTGCACACATTGGCTCATCTAGATCTTTTTAAGAATTTATAATCATTTCTTTGGGATTATTAATGTTTATGCCTCAAATGATGTTAAAAAATATCTCTTTTGTAGCGATGGATTATTGACTTAATGCTAGTTTCTACCTGGCTCCACTATGGGGACTTCAATATGGTTGAGGTGGTGTATGAAAAATATGGTACTTTACTATTTAGGTGTGCATCTTTTGAAAGAGAAGCCTCTTTTTACATGCATAATAAATTGGGTCTTTTCAATCCTAATATTGGTTGTCGCCATTCTCATTCTCTTTGGAACACTTCGTGCGATTATCGAGCTAAGTCTAACAAGGTTTTTTTAAATCTTGATTGTGCCATGATTTTTACATAATCTTTATTTTATTTTTCTATCTCTTCCCCACTTCTAGTTAAGTCATTAGTGGATGTCACATTGTCAAATCATTTCCCCATTTTTTTGCATTGAATGACAAGTAGGGCAGCCTCATGTAAGTAGGACCTAATTCATTTTAAATACCTCTTTGTTTTGTCAAAAACTCATGTTTCCCCACATCAAAACCATTTAGAATCTTGAATGTAGACCTGTCCACTTGACATGTTGGACCAAGTGGTGGAATGATTCCATCATCTTTACCACAAGGTTTCTTTGCATCTATGGGCTCTAGCTAGCTATTTTTCATAACCTATTTTATGAACCCAATAGTTTTGATCTTCACAAAACCAATAAGGATTTAGTGGCTAGCCCCTTTTCCTCTTCTTTATAAGTCAAGTTTGCAGAGATGAGACATTAAAAGCAAGTAGCTAATCATTGTACAACTAGAGGTGTGCAAATCAAAGCTAGATTACACTAGCTCAAAATTAGGCACCGTGCCTCAAAAGAGTTCTTTCTAGCTCTTTGTGCCACACACTATTCACTTGGCTTCAAGTGGATCAAATATTGAAATAATGTTCTCACTAAGCTACATGTCATTCTCCGTGTGTTTGTTAAGCACTATGAAAAAAAATTCATAGCCCAACACCACACACTAGAGAAAAAAATCCACTCTAGGATTGCCTTGTCATTGTGCCAACTAGGATTTGTTCAGTCCTGAAATCCTTCTATAATAAATTAGTCATGATTCAAGATGTCAAAGAAGTTGTGAGGACAATGGCTAATGAAAAAGCCCCAAAAATTGATGGGTTCTCATGTGAATTTTATAAATCCCTTTGGGATTGTGTGGGAAATGATTTTCATAAATTTTACCTTAAATATTTTTATTCTAACTGCCTAGGTAATCTCATCAACAAAAGAAATATAAAATTCATACCTAAATCTAATTATCTCAAAGATATTTGCAACTAGCAGCCCATTACACTCCTGAAAGTGTCTTAAAAAATAATAGCCAAAGTCGTTTCTTTAAAAATCTGCTACCTTCTCCCTCAAATTGTGTCCCTTGAATAGAATAGTTTCATTAATTTAAAGTTCAATATAAATAACATAATTTTTGTTTGGAAAAGTATGAAGTGGGCTAATGCTTATAATAGCATCAAGTGACCCTTCATTTTGGCTATTCTTTTGCATTGGGCTTTGGCCCTAATTTCATTCAATCTATGAAAATGTTTTTTTTCTAATGCTTGAGCTTGCATCATAATTAATGGTTGCTCTAGTCTCAATCCTTAAATATATTCCACTTCATGTGTAAAGGCTGCCCACTTGCCCCCTCTTGCCCCTGAGGGTTTTGACTACCTTCTTGCACATTTTGTCTCCTATGGGTTGGTCCAAGAAATTTCTTTGCCTAACTCATCAACCCATCTTATTAACAAGCACTTTGCAAATGATTCCTTTCATACTTTGTTCAAAGAAGAAAATAATGTCAAAGTTGTCCTCGGTTTTCTTGAGACCTTTTGTTTGGCCTCTGACTCTACTATTCAGTGGCAAAAAACTCTTTGTTATCATTAGTCATTCCTTCCCATCCCTCTTTGGATTCAATAGTTTTGGTGGAAGTAGATTTCTCAAGGGTAAATATTCACATTTATTGGTATCCCTTTCACTTTTCAAGCCTCCTCCTCTAATATTTGGCAAGTGGTTTTTCTCCTGAAATGAGTAGAAGTTGTATTTATGAATTACCAAGCCACTCTTTTTGGATGGTAAATTCTAGCTGTGCTCTAAAATTTTGGTAGCAACCAATGTGTACTACTCTTTGTGTTGGTCCCCTTTCAAGGCCTCTTATGTGGAGCTAGAAAATTTTCTCAGAGATTTTCTTTGGACCTCCTCTAAGAATCATGGAGGTTTTTACCACATTTCCTAGGAGTTTTGTTGCCTCCCTAGGGAATTTGGTGGGCTTGGCCTTCTTTCCTCTCAGTAGAAAGGGACTACACTTTGTGTGAAATGGATCATTTGTGCTCTTAATGGTAATGAGGCCTAGAAAATTCTCCTTAGGAATTGTATTTCAATGAGACGTCCTATTCATAGACCTTCCTAGAAGGGCATTGGATTTCACATTCTTCTCATTATGAAGGATCTTGTTCAAATTATGGGCACTTTTCTTACCAAAAGCATTTAATGTGCTTGGGAGGCTATCAAGCCCTAGCTCCAATAAACTGTTACTGGTTTTAGAGATGGGATCTCTTTGAATCAGTAGAATATCTAGTGGTCTCCTCTTTTTGCTAATTTGGGTCAACCTCTAGCCAAGCTTCCTTGGCTTAAGGCTTTAATATTACACAAAAAGGGTGTTCAAACTCTTCAATACTTGTTTTAAAGATCCTTGGTGAGCATTATGATGTGGGGAGATTTTTGAGCAAAATTTGGCGTACAAAACCATGACTGTGAAACTTTCAAAGGTTTAGTGAATGCCATTCTGGCTGATATTCTTTACAAAGTGGGTATTCACTCCACTAATACTTGGTGGAAAGATTGGAAGTGGTTTCCAAACACCCTGTTTAAGAAGTACAAGCCTTAACTTGGATATCAATGGATTTCGCCTCATTATCTGGTGATTAATAATTTGAACTCAAGGTGGCATCTTCACTACCTACTGTTTATTTGGCACTAGAGGTTTTCTTCTTTGTGGTCCACCATTATTGAGCCCAAGCTCATCCACTTCACTTAGTGCATTATTTTTCAAGGCTTACCAATGGGGTCTCAACTTTCTCATTTGGGGGTCTAGAATGCTCATTGTGCTTTTTGTGGGCAATCCGAGTCTTTTAAGCACCTCTTTTGGTTTTGCATCGGAGCTCAACAAATATCAAATTTCATTCATGACTTCTCTTGGCCCTTTCGATCAGAGCCTTTCTCCTACCATATGGCATTGCTAGGAGATTCTCCCCGACTCCTTGTTAAGTATACCCAGATTTGGAAAACTTTCAAAGTGGAAATCCTCTTTAGTATTTTTGAAAGATAGAAATTCTTGCATTTTTTCTCACAACTAGATTGATAAAAATGTTTCTCTCTATTCTAAAGCAATTATTTGATCTAATATGCTATTGTAAATTCAAGTGCAAGCCAATAAAGTTGTGCTTGAAATGTCTCACCTTCAAAAGTTGTTGCACCAATTGGAAAATGCCCCATCACTATGGCTCATGTGCCTCCTTTCGCTTCCTCCTAGGGTTAGTGGCATTGATGGGGTTGGGGAAGAAGTGGTTCTACCAGGGACTTTTAGGCTCATCCCTGTTCTCAAGCTCCTCCTTGCCACAACTCACATTCTCGTAAGCGGTCACCCTCTCCCCCTCCTTGGACTGACTTGGGGTGGCTTTTAGGAGGAGCGTTGGGGGGTGGCAGTGGTGCTTCTGGGTGGCCTTTTGGTGGAGCTCCTGGAGGTATTTCTGGTTAGCCAACTTATACTTCTAAATGGCTCTTGCATTTGGATCTAGCAATTTCCCATCACTGTGAAGATAAAGACAAGGATTATGATTATTGGGATCCTCTTGGCATCACTTTCGACCCGGTTGTTGTATAGGGTAAGTTGGATGACAAGGACTTGCCTCCTTTTGTTAGCATTGTCATGGCCATTTAGCGGCCTTTTTTATTGTTTTTATAATATTTTTTGCTTTATGGGCATGGCTCAAGCAAATTTCTAACTTCTAGGGCTTGCCCATGTGACTCTCGGGGTTCACCTTTTTACCACCCACCCATTTTTATGAATCAGATTAATTTAATCTTATTTTACTGAAAATATAAATACTTATTGATTTAAAAAAATGAGACAACAATAGAAAATACACAATTATATGACTATATCAACATAATTCAAAATCTGCAAAGGACAAAGCTTTAAATGAAGAACATAGCATTTCTAAGGCAAAAGCAAGCTGAAAAAGTAACTCCTAACTAACTTACAACTTAATAACAAACTGCAAGCTAACTAAAACTACAGAATGATCCATTATTCTCTCAAAACATTCATTTTACAATTATAAGGGGCTATTATAAAGAATTGCCAATTATTTGTATAAGCGAAAGACGTAGAAATTGTATTGAAATAACGACTAAAATAATATTATTACAACTACCACTGTATTGTAATAATGATTAAAATAATACTTATTGTATCTATCAATGATTTTAAATATTATTTTTAGACATAGCCATATCCACGATGAATTATGTATAATTTAGCACCATGCAGTGCCGTCTCTCAAGCAAATTTTATAAATCTCAACCTCAAATTGTATTCTAGAGTAACTAGAACAATATTCAATTCTTAATTAACATTAGATTGGTAAAGCTCTCTTCCTCTGCCACCTTTAAAAGATAATAAACCGATTTAGCTGTAACGAGGCTTTCCTCTTTTTAATTTTATTTGATCGCTTGACAGCTGCAGAAGAAAATAGCATGTCGTCAGAAAGCGTGCAACCAGGGAAGTAATGGCCTTTCAAAGGCATAAGAGGCCATCAAGTGAAGACGCTTTCAATATCCAAGATTGCCAAAGGGCACTTCGTCTACCGCTCTATATCATATAAGAATTTAGATGTAACATTTATTTTCAGCTTGAACGCTCAATGGTGTTCGACATGCTATCTTTTTTGACGCCTCTTTATGTTTTCAAAGGTCACACACCAGCCTATTATAACAACTGTAAAGAGAATTGTCAATTTAAACTAGTTCAAAGGTACAGACAAGGAAGACATTGAGAGTATGCACAACTGTGTAGAGACATTAAGAAAGCAACACTGCATATGTATGTTTTATTCTATTTCGAAAAAGATAAATAAGATTTCAAGTTGAAAAGTGGGAGAAAGAATCTTTGTAATATAATTTTGCGAAAGAGTTATGCGATTACAGTATTTTAAGGACTTTATTCGTGTTGAAGATGGCCAGATTTCGAAAGTAGCACCTACATTTTGATGCAACCGAGATGTCGGCAGCTACGAAAGCATCAATTATATATAATCCTTTCAGATTTCGTCCACAATTTTGTCTTCTCCAAAAACTTGGGTAGTTCTGTCTTGTTATGAGTACATTTATAATAGATTTTAATCTTTTATGTTTTCTTTCTAACGCTCTTTGGATCTCTAGCGACTTGTCCTTTTCAAGAGTTGTGACGTAGTAACACTAAGTTAGTTTTACACCTATTACCATTCATTAAATTTATTTCTTGTTCTTGTAAGATTGATTAGTTGAGGTTTGAGATTTTATGAGTGGGTCACATTTGAAACTGTAGTGTCGAAAAATGTCATCGGTGATATTTTCACATTTGTTTGGGTCCTCCTTATTAAATTGAGCTTAATGTTGCCTTGACTTAGTGTTGTAATGTAATTAACACACTCACATTAGGTCTTGGGACCTTATGAATTAAATAAACTTAATCATGCCCTATTTTAGGTGTTGTAAAGTGTTGTAACACACTTTCACACTTTTCTAGGGTTGTCATTAATAATTAGGCTTTTTTATGTTTTAATTGACCTTATTTTATATCCACAAGTCTTATTTAATGTATCTTTTTGAGGATGATCCCAACACAAATCAACATCTAATAAAAATTCAAGTGTTTTCAAGTTGTGTGGCCTAGATTTAGTGATATGGGACTCATTTGCTGCCTTGGGTGAATGAGACCCGCCTAGGTTTTTGGGTCTTGATCTTGGTTTCACACCTTTCTAAGCATTTTTTAAAATGGTCTCATAAATTATGTCTAATGGGACTCATTTACCACTTTGTTTGATTGAGTCCTGTGTGGCCCAAAATTAAAATTAATTCAAATTCTTGATGGGATTTTATCCTCCTAGATCTAATGTCGGCTGGTAGTGTTGTAATTTTGGGAATTCTTGCATTATTAAGTATAAATACAAGTTTTTTTCACTCATTTTACACCTATCAAGTTGAATGAGCATCCTTATAGAAAATTGAGTTCACAAGAGCATTCAAGATTATTCAAGGGAAGGTTATCAAGCATTTTAGAGCATTATTCAAGCAACATGTCAAAGTCTTCATCCATCATGTTTATTTTGGAGCTAGCAATTGTGATGTAGGGTTTCATGATTCACACTAGCATTTCACTCAAGAACCATCATATTCTAGCAAATGTCAAGATCTACATCCATTGGAGCCATCTCATACATGTTTGTAGAATTTCATTACTAGGGTTTGGTGAGTTGTAACATCTTATTTGGTTCATTCATCATTCTCCATTCCTATTTCATTTTGTTTCAATGTTTGATTACCAAACGAGATTTGACCAATGTAAACCCCTATCCAATAATAAAACGTATTTTCCTCTCTTTAGCGTGTTATTTGTAGGTTTAGATTGAAGACACATTGAAAAACAAGCTTGGAGAATGTTTTCAAAGTTGTCATCAAACATTGGAAAACATTAGACAACACCTACAACTTGATTTACAAAAATTTGAATCCAGAAACCTGAAGAAGAAGATTGGGAAAACTAAGAAGAGTATGTTCAATCCTTGAAGTTACAAGAAACCCTATCTAGACCGATTCACCTGTTTTGGAAAATGAGTCCCATTTTAGGTCAAAATTCAGACTCTTAGAGATCCATATACCCATTTGTTAGATTTGTGTTCCCGCATAGAAACCCATATCTAGGATCAATTTACCTAGCTTAACGTATGAGTCCTAGTCAGCATTAAAGTCAAAATTTCTAGCATCCTAGGTCTTCATCTAGTCATCTTTAAATTTCTAGGTGCACACATTCCATCCTATATCTTTTTGTTTTATTTTATTTACATTTTTAGGTCACTTAGTGAAGCATTGGATCATATTAAAGTTTGGAATTTGATCTTGCATTGCATTTTTATTTCCAAGTCTTAACTTAGTGGTGAACCCCTCATTAGTTTGTTTTCATCCCCTAGGACAACCGTATTACATGATCTCTTTCTCCTTTGCATTGAGATCTCTAGGGTTATCGTTGAATAAAAGAGAGTGAATATTGTTGTCCTATGTCCTAAACCATAAGTGACCACCTATTTTCCACATTTCAGATACTAAGTTATTATATAGAAATTTAGTTAATATATCAAAAATGATATAGGAAATTATTCGATAAGTTCTCACAAGTACAATTTTTTAATCAAACATGTTATTAGGTATATAATGTTGTAGAATAGACATATTAAAATATTATTACAATATTTTATAATTATTTAATTTATATAATTAATATTTATTATTTTTATAACATCATTATATTATCTTCTCTCCAATCTTTCTTTAGAGTTGTCTATACTGTACCCACATTTGAGATAGGAACCAAATGTTAAAGTTGAGTCTGTACACTGATAATCAATGTCATGAAGTAGGGCACCAAAGAAAAAAGAAACTAACAAAAAGCTAGTCATTTCCACATAGGATATGTTAAATGAAAATTATTGATGACTTTCCAAATTCAATATAGTAGAATCTAAGAATTATGATCTAGTAGTGCACAAACTCTACACCATCCATGTAAAAATCCCTAACAAATGTGAATTTTACATATTTTGTATCTTTCTTAGGTTTTAATATCTTTCTTGGCAAGGACTAGAGGCTTCCACTAGTGTAGTTACCTCCAATTCTCTAAACCCTTTTTGAGAAAAAGAGATATGACAAAATCATTTAAACCTTTGCATTTGGCAAATACCCCACCAATTTTTTTATGAAATTTCATCTAATTTCCACCTTTACCATATCCCTAGTTACGATTCCCATACACTGAGTAACTTCTTCACAATTTCTAGGATTATAGGTGATTTTTTAAGAAAATAAATGTGGATTACTTATTTGGGATAGAGTTAGAGTGTCATTTTCTCTTCTTTGAGCTTCTTGTACTCTTCATTCTTTTAAGGCCTAGTCTTCACCTGAGAAGGGTTTATGATGGCCATGGTATCCTCCTTGTTTTGTCTAGGAGGTTTCAAGGATTACTTATACAGAAACATGTGATATGACAAAAAAATTTACACTTGTAGCATATAAAAGTGTAGTCCATTAGAGGAGCAAAAAAAAAATCCCTCTTTAAAAACCAAAAATCCTTCCTTACACAAACTCTACAATCTATTACTTTATGATCAAATTGGTTACATGAAAATAAATAACCATAAAATAAATCATAGAACCTATTCTTATACACTTTCCTTAGAGGAAATCACTTTCTAAATTTGTCCTTTTCACCTTTGGGAGGGGTGCTTGAATTATATGGTACATGGTTCTCATTCTTCTTTCTAATAGGACTTTTGAGAGAATCTAATTTTTTTTAATTTTTGTCATATGCCTTCTTTGGAGGTTATTCATGATATTCTTTGTGATCTTTATTAGGCATCAAATTGTCTTCAAATCCAAGACCAGTCTTGATGAATGGTGACCTTAAGAAATTGATTGTGTCCTCTAATATTTTGATGCTCTTTTCAAAATTCATGCTTTTATTCACTTGATCATAAGTTTTTTCCAACTCCTTCCTCAAGTAAACAATTTCATGCTCAATTTTCTCATATTCATGTTCCTTCATCTTTAGAAGATTTATTACTACCTAATCTATCCTCCTTGCTTCTTCAATTTGAATTTTCATATTGATGATCATTTTCTCTAATTCTTCAAGACTTTGTGATATTTCTCCTTATAATTGTAGTCTTCTTAAATTTTTAGTTTTAGTTTTTAATTCTTCTTTGTAAGCCTCTTGATCTCCTCTATGACAAAAAAGTTCTTCCACCAAATCAACTTTAGCATTATCTTCTCCTTATGACACTTATTTTTTTGTTCACTTTCTACAACATCATCCTTTATTTTTATTTCCATGAATATAATATCTTCTTATCACTATCAAAACACTTTTACTTCACTCTTTGGATGAGTTATTAACTTCCTTGGATGTTTTGTACTTTCCTTCTATGTAATTCTTATCGTGATGGGGATGTTTGCTTCATTTTTTCTTAGTCTTATTTATAATCACTACTTTCAATTTTTCCATATTGACACTTAGCAACAAAATTCCTATTTTACCGCTATTAAAAATTTAAGAGCATATTTACCTTTTTGTTTATCAGATCATTTCTCCAAATTTCTCATAAATTTGGATTCTTCTTCATCACTTGAACTATAAGTTTAATTAGGTTCTTTATGTTGGAAATATGAACGATAACCCAAATGAATATGGCCACACTTCAAAGTATCAACCAAGATGAATACCATCCACATGAATAAAGAAGTGTTTCAACATCAGCAAGAAGACAACTTGATCAAATGATCTTGAATGTATTCAGATAGAACTCATGATATGATTTACAAATGTACAAGAGCCTTGCTTATACAAGAAAGGTGAGAGGAGTTTGGATAACCATGTTAGTTACAAACATTAAATACCTAATGCATAATTATAAATGCATGAGAGAACTATTAAATGCCTAGATAACTAAATACCTATAAATGAAATATAGTCCCTTTGAATAATGGTTTATAGAATTCCACCTAGGAAACTAAATCCTATGTAAACATATTAATGATGTGAATAGGTCCTCACTAATATCTAGTTTGAAAATATCCCCATTCACACTAACACCACCCATAATTGCAACTTGGGAGTGTAGTTATGATGCAAATGATGCAAGTTGATGGGTCCCAACTACTAGGAATTTTTAGGTACCCGTGTAGAAATGAAAATAAAATATCTTACAAGTGGAGAAAAGGAAAAAGCCTCATGGGACAAAACACCTCCCCAAAAAAGAGATATAATGTAAAATCTAATGTTAATCATGTACAAGGATTAGAAGCGATGTATGGAGGTCTTAACATCAATAGTCCCCAAGAGCTACATCCATTGCAAGAGTAAAAAAATCAATAGCCCACCAAGAGGGAAATAGAGAGACTATGTAGCCCCCCACAATGTGCAATCACGTACAAAAATGGTAAGTACTTGAAGACAAAACATGATCCAATGTCAACAAAAAACTCATCTACCTTTTAGAAGAAAAAAAACCAAGTAAAAATATAAGGACACTTCCCATTCTACATAGGAATTGAAGGAAGGATGAATATATATGATGATGATGTCTCTAAAAATTGCTCATGTGTCTCATTTCCCAAGGAATATGAAGAAGGTGACAAACTAGGACTATGCAAAAACTGATGTTGAATAAGATCCAAAGAATGTAATACAATAATCCCTCCATTGAAGGAATAGATGGAGAATAAATTGTCCCCTTGAATGAAGTGTCCTCAAAAAAATTGAAATAATTTTAAAGATAAACGAGTGTCCAGTGATGACAAACTGCATGTGTCCCTATAGGAAAAATGAAATCTAATGGTAGATGTTAAAGAAAATCCAACTTGATGAAGGGACGAAAGGGAAGAAGCATGATGTATAAAATATCTTAAAGGAATCAAGTGTCTCCACGGTAGTCTCACAAATATTAGGATTCCCAATCAAGTTTGAAATAATAAAATGTGGAGACTGCAGGATACCCTCCAAAGTAAAATTGACATAGAGGAGAGATATCCCCTCAAGAATTTCCTCCAAACCTGTAGAAGTAGAAAGGTCTAAAATACCTGAAACAAAGCCATCCTATGATCCTATCTAGAAAACTCAATGTCTTGTTGAATAGGAATGATGGAAGCCTGAATCAATGACTTTGTGCAATGACTCACTAAAGGTGAAGGTACATCAACTATATTTGGTAGAGAATAAGTATTTGAAGAACCCTTGACATCCTCATCTGAAGATTCAAAGCATTCCAAATCTATAAGATCCTACATAACATTATCATCACAGGGTATCATGTCTGAAGAATGAAGAGGCAGGTGATATTTTGATTCATGATCATTGAGGAATGGTGGAGTATCAAGATCTCCATATAGCTCCCAAATCTTACTCCAAAGAATATGAGGAAAATCAAAATTATTAATACCTTTCAAACCATCATTATCAACATGCAATGCAATAACCTCTAAGAGATCATACCTTCTACAATTCCAAGAAAATTTGTGGATACATTTATTTGGAGAGGGAACAAAAACATACAAATGTGGTAAAAATTTAAGTGATTAGAGATGGTTTATGATGCAATCTCTCCATTGTTTATAGTTTCCCCTTTCAAACATAATAAGTGGAGGATGAAATGAAAACCCATAACAAACTATGATTGATCTACAAGATTACAATGACATTGACCTTCAATATCAAATAGAAACTCCTAAATATGATGCATAACTAAAAATAAAGCCTTCTAATGCAAATATACCTTCTCCAAATTGCATTATGCCCAAGTTATCAAGAAAATGCACCAAATTGATAAAACTCAACAAAATATACATGGAACTAAATCTTAAAAAAGTGGATCGCTAAGATGATAGAACTTTGAATTAACTTCGCAATGCCACTAGAATCTCCAAAATCTGACAAAATAGTCAAAATATACAAGCTCAAGAGCCCAAAATGAAGCACTAAATTCAGCTGGCTATAATTCATACCCATTGAAAAATATGGAAAAATACTCTACAGGGCTACAAATTACACAAAACTAGCTTTCTGATGATATCTCATTTGCGAATATCTGATATCTTGGTGAAAATTTATGGTTTGCTGAAAAAATATACCCTATTAAGGGGTGTACGCTAAATTGGTACAAAAATTAAGTGAGAGGGATAAACAAAGTCAGCCCTTGGTTAGTCATGTGACCGCGGGTGAAATAGTGGGGAAAAAATATGTGGCTAGAGCCAATGATGGTGGGTCAGAGAGATGAAAGTAGCCAGGTGGTGCCACTCCAAATGGTCGAGTTGTCAGTCCTCAATAGAACTATGGAAAAAACTAAGGAATGATGATGATTGGAGTATGTAGACCAGTTGTTGGAAAGGAAGCAACCCAATGGATGGTAGATGACACGTAGATATCAATTGAGGATCAGAGAGAATAGAAAGGCAAGAGAAATAAATGTGTGTTGGCAAAGATATTAAAGACCCTATAATAAATAAATTCTTCATTCGATGTATGTGAATGTCATAAAATAAAGACTTCACTGTAGAATTTGAAAAGTCGATGCAATGGTATACAAATTTCAATATTGCCTTTTGGCAATAAAAATTTGGAAGAAATATATGTCAATTAAATATTACAATCCCCCTTTTAAACAAAAACCAAATATATGTCGACTGTAAATTAATTTCAACTGACCACCAATGTTGATGTAATATTTATCCATAGAAAATAAAAATTATGCCACCAAATTTAATATTTCAACCAATATAAATATGACTGCCAACAATGACTTATTGTTGAAAAAAAATGAAAATATAATATGTTGACCATGCAATAAATAAAAAACCCAAAAATCATTTTCTGCCAACTATTGAAAGATATAGCCCAAATAATGAAAATTATTTTTGCAATTGAAAATGGATGAATGATGCCGAATAGATGAATTTTTTTTTCTACAACAAGGGGGGCGATTTTTTTTCTCCAACACTTGTATGGTCTATACATTTGCCCTTTAATATAGTTGCAAAAAACCTCTGATAGCTTCCAGATTATGAAGTCAAATTTCAATGAATAGGTAGGAGTTTCTTAGGATTTTGGACCTTTTGAACACAATGGTGGAGATAGATTTGACCCAAAGTGCCTCAGAAATCAGTTTCCTCTTCGATGAGAATAACTAGCCCTTCAAGAAAACCCTTCGACATGTGATGATCTCATCCACTCAACTTCCCGATATGAGATGAATCTCCTAAGGCCTAAGATTGGATACCACATTTGAAATTAGAACAATAGCCCAAATGAAGCTAGCCACACTTAAAAGGATCAACCAATAATAATACCATCCAAATGAATAAAGAAGTTTTGCAACATGAGCAAGAAGACAACTTGATCAAATGGTGATCTTGAATATACTGAGATAGAACTCATGAGATGATTTACAAATGTACAAGAGGCTTAATTATGTAGGCAAGGTGAGAGGAGGCTTGACAACCACCTTAGTTACAAAAATTAAATTCCTAATGCATAATTATAAATGCATGAGAGGAATATTAAATTCCTACATAACTACATGCCTATTAATGAGATATGGTCTCATCAAATAGTAGTTTCCAGAATGACTCCTAGGAGACTAACTCTTAAGTAAACTTATTAATGATATGAATAGGTCCTCACTAATATCTAGTAAGGAAATACCCCCATTCACACTAACACTTTATTCTTCATCTTCTCCGAGTCTTTGAAGGTGGCTTTGTGTTTTGATTCTTTCTCCTTCTTAGTCCTCATTTCATATGTCATAAAGATCCCATATGACTCATCCATCTTCATGTAGCATCATAAATTGTTGAACTTGACAATTTCACATTATGTTTAGCTCCCCCTTTATTTATTTATTTTAAGAAAAAGTGGCAAGCCACTATAATTGTATTAATATTAAAATATTGAGATTACAAAACCATGGTTCAAGCAAGCATACCAGCGAGAAATAACCATGAAGAAAACCTCTAGTTATAGCTCAAGTAAGTACATAGGATTCCTAATTATATTCCATGATTGAATCTTCTAATATCAACCTCTTTACATTGACAAGTGACATACCCCTTTTACATTTAATAAAAGTAGCCCCCCTGACATTCAAAATACACACCCATCACCATTTGAGTATCAAATCCCCTTAAGTAACCCTTTACATTGTCAAAAGACATCCCCATTACATGACCAACATACAAACCCTATTCTTAGAGGACCGTTTGGTGAAGTTGTATTGCTGAACACTCTCAAGAAATGCATCTTTTTCCAAATAGAATCTACTAACAAAAATACTAGAATTTACTGTGAAGACTTTATGCAATTCTTCTTTCTTGATACATACTGAGAAAGGCTCTTCCCATGGCTAAACTATAATCAACGTCCTATAATTTCTCACTTGAAACTCCTCAAGCTCCATTAGCTTGAATATCTATCATACTACTCAGTAGGTCAACCAAGTCAGTGTTGTTCAACCATGGTCCACCTTCAAGACCATCGGCATGACCAATGTCATCAATGAGAGAATGGAAATTCCCATCGATAACCCAAGTCACCCAATGGAAAGTCCCATCGATAACCCATGTCACCCCGATGACCATGAGCATCGACAAGAGTCTCACTGACATCAACCAAATAGTCATATCGGCAAGACATCAAACATCAAAGATATTCCAAAATGTTCCATCAACGTCCCAAGTCATCCTGATGACCTTTAGTTAAAATTAAGTTTGAACCACCTCATCGACAAGAGTCACATCGATGTTCAACTAGAACAAAATCATCGAAAAAACAATGTGCATTGGAAGAAGTTCAAAATATTTCATCGAAGTTCCATGTCCCCCCAATGACCCAAGTTGGATGACTTTTGCTCGAATTGGAAAGAGTCAAATCAAAAATCAATAGCCATCGACAAGAGCACCTAAAGCGGTATAACATTCTCAGGTCCAACCAAAGGCCAATGTTACCTTGATGCCATTGAGATTAGTAAGAATCTACCCGATGAAACTTTTCGGCCAGACATCTAACATCGATGAGAGACTGGAAAGTCCCATTGATTTCCCATGTTACCCCAATGTCCCAAAAGAACCATCATGACCATGAGCATCGACAAGAGTCTCACTGACATTAACCAAATAGCGTTATGAGAAAGATAGAAATAATTAGAGATAGATCGAAATGTTTCCTCGAGGTCCCAATTCATCCCGATGACCTTTAGTTAAAATGTAATTTAAAACACCTCATCGACAGGAGTCACACCAATGTTCAAATAGAATAGACTCATCAAAAAAAAAAATTGAATCAGAAGAAGTTCAAAATGTCTCATTTAAGTACCATGTCTCCCAGATGACCCAAGCTGGTCAACCTTTCCTTGGATCGACAAGAGTCCCACTGATGAACAATAGCCATCGGCAAGAACACCAAAAGTGGAATATAGACCTAATTTTGATAATTATTTTCCCATTTTAATGTCATTTTCATTAAATCAAACTAAAATTAGAAATTAATATTAAATATTCATTGAAAAACATCAAAATCATAAAAATCCCAGAAATAGATCTAGTCTAGGGCATCCATGCCCCTAACAAGCCTATTTTATCCCAAGTTTATATTTTAGAATCTAAATTTTAATATTATAAATTGAAATTTATTCTTCATCTCTCAACAACTAATTTTATGAGGAATAAATAAATTCATATTGATGGAACCCCTAAAATTTTGGTTCCATTTCAAAAAACCCTATAAATTTCAGCTAGTTTCAAGTGTCTCAACTTAGGGTTTTGCCAATTATTCGTTCCTTGGGATTTTTTTGTCAGGATCTCTCTCTCTATTGAAACCCTAAATAATTTCCCTTGTCGATGTTATGTTATATCATTGATCTTCTATATCCCATCCCTAGTCATGTTAAAACATCTTATGTCATTGAGCTACTGAAATTACCAACCCCTAGTCCCTAGCTTGTAAACATATTTTACTTTATAAGGTTGAGGAATTGACCTTGTTTGGCCTTTAGATCCTTTGAAAAATATGTTTTAATATCCTCTAAGTAATTTTATATGTTGTCCTAGATGGTACCCTTTCTTAAAGAAACTTATTGGCATGTACTAAATGATCCCACTTAAGTCTCGTCGACCACTTGCAGTTATCACTCATCGCAGATAGTTTTATGAATACAAATTTAGATTGGAGATCAGTAATGAATGATATTTCCTTTGTTTTGCATATCATGGATGGCTTTCAGAAGTTTTTGTTCATAAAAATGATACACGATACTTGAGTTTCTCTTTGCATTGTTGGAGGTTTAGTTATCGCTAATTGCTCGTTCGCAAAGTGATATTAGTGAGGATGACAAGAGTGATATCAAAAAGGTACTCATTCGCTAGTTAGCTCCAAGAATACTTCGACCTACACACAAGAAAGAGTAAAAATTTTGTGAGGTTGTATAGGGGTCTGCCTTAGTCAGACCCCTGTTTGGGTGTTCCCACCTCTATAAACAACCAAGATAATGATAATGGAGAAAAGTATGATAAATAAAGAAATGATGTAAAGAACAAAAAATCACTACTAAATAATGTTGTGCTACCCAACCAAATCATAGATCAAAGGAGTATAAAGCTTACCACCTCAACCAAGAGCTCACTAGCCAACAAAATGAGTGGACTCAAGCCTTTGCTACAATGGTGTTTGTTCAAAATTTTCTCTATGGAGTTGATGGAGTGTTGTCATTGCTACTATGGAGTGCAAAGTGATGTTTGAGAGTGATGGATGCTAAGAGGATGTTATATAGAGAGGCTGAATTGAATTCTCAGAAGTTAGAATGAAGGAAGAGTGAATTTGAAGGAGGTAATGAAGGAAAAACCCATATTTGGGTCGGTTGGTTGAAGAGGGCATTACAAATCGACTTCCAATGGGAAGTGTAATGCCTTTGCAAGATCTAGATGTGAGAATTTTCTAGGGACGTAAGTGAACCACATGGAAATCTACACCTCATGCGAGCATCCCCAATATTTATTCCTCTGCTAACACATAAAGCAAACATCAATTGGAATGAAGGCAATGGGCTTATGAGGAATTTTTCCTTCGAATTAGATTTTCGAAGGTGAGGATGTGCAAAAGGGGAATTTGTGTAAGGGGTAAAAATTCGCTCCTATACATTTCCCCCCCACTTTTGCGAGCACAAATACTGATGAGTGCTTTGGTAGAGTAGATCAAAGAATGAGTAGGGCTAGAAATGTATACCTTAACCGTCAAGGAAGTAGACTATGATCTAACGAACCTGAGAGTGTAGGACAATGAAAGGACTTCATAGCTTTGTAGAACTATGAAGCTAAAGAAAGAAAGCATCTTACAATCCTACAAACTTGCAAGGAGCCAACCCCTAAGATCTCTCGCATGGAAGAAGCCCCAAGAAGTAAGCACCTTACAGGCCCACAGACCTGCAAGGAAGGTGTCCCCCAAGATCTCTTGCATGGAGGAATCCTGGGAAAGTTGACTCAATAGAGTCAAAAAGTGGCATCATGGGCATACCTATAAAGTGGAATGTTTACTCATAGGTAAAACATGTCAGGAAGCGGCCACATAGGTAAGTAAGCAGATAATCATGTAGATAGTCAACAAGTTGGAAAAATTTCAAAGGGATCCCTTGGGAACCCTTCAAGAGGAGGAGCAGTCCACTCAAGGGATGCTATATTCGAAAGCTAGGTTTTTCTTTCTCAAATTGATTCATCATCAAGTAATCCTTCTCAAATATGTTCACTTCATCAAGGAGTTTTAAAGGAAGAATATGCTCCCACATGAGGGGAAGATCAAAGTTGTTCCCACTTCGGAGGAAGGTTCTCAAGTTCTTTCTTTATGAACCCATGATGAAGGGAACATGTTCCATTAGGGTTTCAAGTTTAGAATGCAATTCTTACAATGAAGTGTGAATATTCTTGAGAAATGATTCATTGACAAAGAATGCATTTTCTAAAGATCAAAGTGATGTAGAGGTGACATTCTCACACATGAGAGGGACAACTCAAGCAAAGAAGAGAGAAAGAAAAAGGAAAAGAAACAGAAAAAGGAAAAAAGGAAAGAGAACATGAACAAAGGGCATAGGGGTAGCCTGATATTTGGAGGTTAGAACTACTCACGAATATATAGAAGTATAATAATAGTACATAAATGAACTATCATCAACCCTCTACTATACCAGGCCACATAAAGAATGCACAATAAGACAAAGTAAAAATTAAAAAATTGGTCAACATGGGAGGGAAGCATAAATACCCCCAATTATTTGCATCATCCCCAATTCGCCGAAAGTCAATCATAAACAAGGAAGAATGATCATACAAATAGAACAAGGTTTACAACACAAAAACCACACCTCTATCCAAGCACCAACAAGGGTGACAAGGTTCATTCAGGCACACATAGCATGTTTATGAGGGAAACACATCACAAGACATACACACATGTAATCTAAAGATTAAGAAGATGCCTCCCTCTAAAAGTGATCAACGAAGAGGTCGCCTGCTTCCTACTCTAGGTCTCCTCCAGTCAGCTCTTGTGGAGCTAAGTTCATTGATTTCATGAAGATTGCTTACAGGTTCAGAACTTCATCCATTGAGTTAAACATGCAATTAATATGAATTCCATGTTTCACCTCGATGGACGGAGGATGTTGCGCCCAAGGTTCACTGCTAAGATCACTAAGCAATTTGGGAGTGGTAACAAACTTAGGAGAAGCTGGGACTTTTTTTGTCACTACGATAGAACAAGCTAGTGCGGGGCCACCTTTTGGAGAAGGTGCACTCCTCCTACATCCTTCATTGCCTGAATAACCACTCTCTACTTTCTTCTTCATCAGGGAGGTGAGCTTCCCATAGATGAGGAAAGAAGGGTAGAGGAAGAGGAGGAAAGAACCACAATAGATACATCTGAGGTTTTAGTCATATCTATGGGTTTTGGTAAATGTAGGATATCTGGAATGGTTGTCAACAAAGGTGACTCCATGGAAAGAGCGATGAACAACTACACCATTTTGGGGTCAAGCACATTTTCGCTTTCTACAGAAGCCGAAAGTGATATAGAGTTAGTTTGAATGGAAGAAGATGGGAGGTGAGAGAAGTACGTTGTAGGAGGTTCTGATATAGGGGCGGTTATTTCCTCTTTCTTCCTCTATAAGGAAGCCTACTCAACCAAGAGAGCCTTTTGCCGATGCTTCCGCTTGCACGCCAGGTAGTTTCTGTAACTCTTTTAACTAGAGGCTAAAGGCTACAAAGGAATAGTAGGCTCCTGCTAAACCATGGGAGCGTCCTCCATAGCTATTTCCAATGGAGGGAAAATTTATTAAATGAGAGAAGGAGGAATAGTTTATAAATAGTTCAAGGAGTCAACTCTAACACCGCTATAGTGGGTCTTTTCTCGTTCACTACTTTAGGAGAAGAAGGAGTAGAAGGCCATGAAGACTGAGACATAGAGGATTCCCCATTGGGAGCTTCCTGCCTTCCGTACAAGTAGTACCAAGGTCTAGGTTGTTTAGTTGGAAGATTTGATATCTCGATCTTAGGCTTATGCCAAGCAAGAATCATTAGATTGAAAAAGCTAGGCATACTCATCCAAAAATATTCTCTAGGAGGAGGAGAGTCCTCCCGAGGATGGGATAACTTCTCCTTTCCTTTTCAAGAAGAAGGATTAGCCAGATGTTGAACTTTACGAAAGTTGAGATTTGGCTCCCCTTTTCCCCTAGTCTTATACTTCACATAATTCTTGTAAAGTCAGTCTGTTCTTGGAGGAAGCGGTCCAACACGAGTGAGCCAAAAGTGATCCAATAAATATCTCCCATGATATACTAAAGGCTAATAGGTAGTATCATATACCACGTGCGCAATACCCTTGTGGAAGAACTTTAAAAATTTGTGAATAACAGAGGTGATCCCATTCATGGAAGCAAACCAAGGTATACCTAGCTTCACCCTGATAGATCTGACTCAGGAATAACATAAAAAATTGTGTCTACATTCCTAGGTCCCACCAGGATGGATAGAGTTATCAATCCATATGGTTTGAGAGAAAGGCCATCATGCGTATAGATGATGGAATTTGTTTTTTAATATTCCTCCCTTTGCAGGGAGTTCAACAATAAAGTCTCTTCCATGATGGCATTCACTCTACTCACGGGATTGACTAAAACCCATATCACAATGTTGCCATTGAGGTGAGTGGGAATATAAAGCAGAGAAGGTTTTTTGTTCATCAGTAAATCCTACGAAGTAAATGTTACATCCAACAAACTAGTCACAAGACGAGGACGAATAATAAAAAACATGTCAACATATGTGTCAGGTTGAGTAATAGAATAAGAGGGATCGATAGTCATGTTAGCAAAATGTGATGGAAATGGGTCCGTGTATATCTGCAATTCACTATTAGCTTTCACCACCAATTTGTTCATGTTTTGCTTGCTTCCATCAAGATGAATAGTGTGTTCCTCGATGCGATCTTGTATCTCAAGACACAGGCGCATGAAAAATTTGGTATCATGTATGTTAACTTGACAGTATTGACAATAGGTATTCGCATCATACCAACTAGGGTAAGGTTCCTTAATTGGTTTAGGGTTCATAAAGGTTACGATCTTATCCTTCAACAAATTTTGTAAGATGGAGAAATAAGATTATGATAACTTTATGAACTTTTAGTTGTGTTTGACGTCATTGTCATCTATAGTGGCTACTACATTCACAACAAATTTTCCTTTTCCAGAGATCGACACAATGGACTTCCCTTCAGAACGACAACACGAGGAAGGTCTCCTAAATTGAACCATTGTCTGTTGATACTCCCGTAGGGCTTAACACAAATGTGTGAAAGAAGGATATTTCATAAGGGAAATATTCTCTTGCCAAGGCCTCTGTAGGTTCCCTATGAATATTTTCTACACATCTGAATCAGGTAGCGAGTATGAGATTTGTGAAAAGAGCACTTGATATCGCACTATAAAATTGGTAATCCTCTCATTATCTCCTTGCTTACACTAAACAGGATTAGAGAAGGTCATATTAGGTCTAATATTTTCTTTTAACTATCATAGAAATTGGTTGACAAGTTGATCAAATGTGAAGATGGAATTATTAGGCAAGGATCAGTACCACTTGAGTGTTGTATCCTTGAGAGATATGGGGAATAGTCTTTCCATCAACTCATTGCATGTGATGGAAGAAAATTGTACATAAGGTATTAAAGGTGGAAACATGAGTTTCCAGGTCTCCTTTTTGGCTATATTTCTTGAACATATGAATCTCCATCCCCTTAGGGAAAGGAGTTTTTAGGATTCCCACCAACAATGGGCTATGTCGGAAGATAGGTTTGGCAGAATCTTAGGAGAGATTCACCATTTGGTTTTGCATCTTACCCATATTCTTAAGAAGAGTTTTTAGAATTGGGTCATTAGAAGATATAGGACTAATGGAATCACCCCAGTAGCCAACACCAGAACCACCGTCATGACCACCGTCGGAGCCACTGCAGTGCCACTACTACTAGCGTAAATTTTTCCAGAGTCACCTCCACTTCCAAATCTACCACCATGACCTTGAGTGGAACCAATTCCACTAGTGCCACTTCCGCCACCGAAGCTACTACCACCACCATTTGGCCTCCACCGATCATCCTACCAAATCCTCCACTGCTAGAGGTAACAGGAGGCGTGAAGTAAGAACCCATAGGCATTTTTTTTACTTTGATAGTTTTAGAGCTTTCAAAAGCAGTGAGGATACTAATTGAAGGGACCATGTCAACCATGTACACGGATGTGGGAGGCATTGACACTCCTAACTAGCTCTCATGGGTGATCTCACAATACTGGTTTACAATTTTTGGGCAAACTGGACACTAAACTAATTTTTGAAAAATAAATCCTCACTTTCTGGCTCCTATAGTGGGTAAACCATGAGGAATTTGAAGATGATGCTAACTAGTGATTTGTGACATTTTTTCTATAGATTCTATATATATTTTTTTCAAAAAAATTGGAATCAGATTGCACTTCTTTTTCCATCTCCTTTGAAAACTAGTTTTTTTTTAAAATAACATTTTTAAGAAGTGATGCTCACTATATATAGCATAACTTTTTTTGTATGAAGGATAAAATTGTTATTTTTTGAATTTAGATTTTTAACTATGATATATAGCACTTTAATTTGGTTTCATAATTTTTTATTAAATATTTTTTCCTTAATCAAATTTCAAAATCAAACCAATTACAATTGAGACATAAGCGGACTATATACAACATAACTTTTTTTGGATGCATCAAAATTCAGTTTTATTTTTTCAATGGATCAATGATATCAATACCCAACCTAAACATATTTTTTAAATTTTCAATTTGATAATCTACTATATTTCCACATGTACCGAAGAGAGAGCTTGATTTTCATTGAAAAACCTATGTTTAATAAAACTAAAAAAACAAATACATAATAAAACTAAAACATATTAAAAATATATTCGTTGGATAGATCGTTTCAAGGACTACCTTGATCATTTCAAATAAATTTTAAATGAGTTCATTTGATCCCCCAAAATTTAAATCAAAAGTGATTTTTAATTAGTATTTTGATAGGTGTAAAGAAGACTCCATTGTAGGTATGGTTTAAAACTAGCGGGGTTCTATCCAAGGGGGTTTGATCTAATGTGGTTTGATCAAACCCTCTTCAATTGTAATCCTTAAAATGAATATTTTTAAGGCTTAAATAATTATATTTTCTAAACATATGTTATTTCAGCAAAAATCAAAATCTCCCAAAAATTGTAAACTAGCTTTATGGGATCACCCTCATGTTCTTCAAAGGGTCCACCTTGTATAATGTTACTATGGTTCAAAAGGGACACATATTCTCCATCAGAATATGTCATACAATTCTCCTAACAATATACACAAACATCATGGAATCGTTTCTGATTCTCATAAATATTCACAACACTCAGGGGTACAATGATGAGAGGGTACAAAGGAAAAGATAAAACACCAAAAAATGAGCAGATGTTGGCTCACATCAAGTTCACTAAAAATGTAGTAGAGGGGAACCAACCATATCAAGGCCCCAGTTCATAGAGGCACAAGAGCAAAAGCCTTCCCTAACTTACATCAGGTTAAGTGAATGTTAGGAAATACAAAATGAGAATTATGAGGACTATAAGGTCCTTTGATCACTCTATAGACTCGAAACTCAAAGTATGGCTAGGAAAGTTAGTTTTTCGGGTCAACACTATGTCTCAAGAATCTCTCTTCTCGAGGAGGAAAGCATGACTCCGGGATGACAGCACGACACGTTGGCATCTCTCAGGTTTGTTGGCCTTAGCATGACCATAGGACTAAAGAGACAAAGTTGAACATAGGAAAACAAACTAAAAACCTAGCTAGTTACTTCTTAAGGGCCAAAATAACACTATGAAATAGGCAAGATATGCATGAATATGATAAAGAGAATATATAAGAGTGAGTATGACAAGAATGATCTCAGAAAAGTAATCGTTCGCTAGTTAGCTCCAAGAATACTTCCACCTGCACACAAGTGAGACAAAAAAATTTGGGGGTTGTATAGGGGTCTACCTTAGTTAGACACCTATTTTGGTGTTCCCATCTCCGCGGAAAACCAAGATAATGATAATGGATAAAATTATGATAAAGTAGGAAATGAAGTAAAGAACACAAAAGCATTACAAAATAGTATTATGCTACCCAACCAAATCATAGAGGAGAGGAGTAGAAAGCTTACCACCTCCACCAAGAGCTCACTAGCCAATGTGGGAGAAAATGAGAGGTCTCAAGCCTCTATTGTAATGGTGTTTGTTTCACACTTGCTTTACAAAGTTTATGGAGTGTTGTTGTTGCTGCTATGGAGTGCAAATTGTTTCTTGAGAGTGGTGGATGCTAAGAGGATGATGTGTAGATAGTTAAATTGAATGATTAGAGGTTAGAATGAAGGAAGGAAGAGTGAATTTGAAGGAGAGAATGAAGGAAACAACCATATTCGGGTCGATTGGTTGAAGAAGGCATTTCAAATCAACTTGCAATGGGAAGTGTAATGCCTCTACAAGCTCCAGATGTGGGAATTTGTTAGGCACATAAGCATCCTAGGTGTGAATGTCTGCACGCCGCATGGACATCCCCGACAGTTATTCCTCTACCAAAACACAAAATAGACACCAAGTGGAACGAAGGTAGCAAACTTATGTGGAATTTCACCTTTGGATTTGGATTTCTAAGTTGAGGATGTGTAAAAGGGGAATTTTTGTAAGGGGTACAAATTCACTCCTATACAGTTTTAAACAATTGCAAACATTAATTAAATTTCCTTGGAAGGTGAGTGTCCTAGATTTAGGTCCTAGGAACCATTCTCTCATGGGTGAATTGGTCCTCCTTAAGTATCAGATTCTAATTTTTAAAATGTTTTTGGTGGAATTTTTATGATTGAAATTCAAGGTTCAATTGTTGGCCTTCGATGTTTAATTGTCAAGAAATTATAAAAATACCCATAAATAAAAGGTCTTTTATCTTTTCAAATCCTAGAAGAAATTTAGAATTTTTATGAGAGAATTCTTATAGAAATATTATATTCAAGAGCATTCAAGAGAAGATTTATATCTCTTCTACATCAACATTCAAGATCTCAAGCATCATGTGAAAGTTATTTTCATCTATGCATGTTTTTGGAGCTAACACTGTGATGAAGGTTTCAAGAATTCATGCATGAACTCAAGAATCAAGATAAGCATCCACTCAAGCCATTTCATGCAAGGTCAAGACCTTGGAGAGAGGTGTTACACTTAAGTAATATAAGGATCTGTATTAAAGGTTTTGATGAGCTACAACATAACATTGTTCATTAAACATTCCTTCCATTTATGTTTCATTTCATTTCAAGGTTTAATTACGAAAATGGGATTTGACCAATGCAAAACCCCATTCACCAAAAACAGACATCTTTTCCCTCTCTTTGTATGTGATTGATCAAATGTGTAATACTTTAAAGTTGTCAAAGTTGTGATCAAAAATTTTCAAGATACAAATCTTACTTACATAATTTAATTTAGATTTTCAAACAGTGAGATCTCGAGAAATCAAGATTGCAAATCTAGGAGTAGAGGATTGTGAAATCAGATTTTGGACCCTATAGTAGAACCCATGCACCCTAGGGAAAATCTATCCTTGGAGGACACTCAACAACAACTTTTGGTGACTAGTTCACATCAAATTACCCTTCTCATATCTACCAAAAATCAATTATTTTTTATTGTTTTATTCTTTAAATTGATGATTCAAGTTTCACATTGCCTAATTAAATTCATTTACTATTTTTTGTTTTTATCCCCAAACTATTGTTCAAGCAGATTTTACTATGTTTTGTTATAAGGAAATTTGCAAGGTATCCAATAGGGTTGACTCACCTAGGGTTGAAAGTCAATCCTACCTTTGGGGCTCTCATTTCATATTGAAATAAGGAAGATAGTTGCATCATATATTCAATCACCCCTTTTCAATATCGTTAACACTATTTTTCTATGTTTCAATTATTATAAAGGAAATATCTTACTTAATATCACTTTCATGCATATTGATACTGCTATACATGTACCCAATAGTCATGTACATAACTAATATAATTAATGATAAAACCACAAGGTGCACACTCATTTTTCTAGTATGTATGATGATGTGATCATCAAAGAGTTTTTATATGTCCATGAACTTTATAAATATAAGAATGAACAATAGAGAGTTATTTTAAAGGTGCATGATTGTTCCATCCATCCCATGATTGGTTCTATGAATTTATGAAGTAAATTAGAACTTAAATTTTTTGATTATTTTTTCATAATAATCCTACTATTAGACTAGTTTTATGTGAATCTAGGTCATCAATGGATTAGCTTCATGAATGGTGTCATGTCAATCATTCTATATTTTTAAAATTCCCTTTCAAAGGAAAAATGAATACCATAAACCACATTATATTTAAGCCTCTAGCTAATTGTGGAAATTTTCCCTCCATTATTTTTGGCCCAACCTACCCAAACCATCAAGCCATGTGAAGAACACTTATTTGTATCATATCAAAAGTCAAAAGTTAACCTATTTGTCCCTTAGTAATATTTCACCTAAGTTTAATTGGTATCTAGTGGACCTAAACATTTTTCCTCCTACCCCAAATAGTGAATGAACCTTAGTTCAAACGAGGTATCCTCCCTTGACAACCTACAATTTATGCCATGGTTCCCCCTCTACTATCCTAAAAAGGACCAAGATATAACCACTTCACTAAATTTGTGTCTCTGAAGGGAAAACAAGTCTCTACACTAAAACCTAAGACACTTTTGGTTTCCAAAACTTCTATAGTCCATTTGATTCATCCTACAATGGAAGAAAAGAGGCCAATATTAGGAAACAACCCAATTACGTATTCACAAGATATAGTTGACGCGAGAAATTAAAAGAGTTAAATAGCATAATAGAAGATGTCATACTATGGATCGCCATCTTGAGAAAGCTAATAAGAATTTTCTCAATGATATTTCATCCATACAAACCAATTCCAATGAGATACCACCTATCATTCACCATCCTCATCACCTAACTCCACCTCAATTGCCTGACATAACCATTAAGCCAAACCTTATGTATAATAGCCAAAACAAAGAACAAACTATGATCATACAATTGATATTGCTTGCAATCATGCTAATAGAACTAATATACAACCTATTTTGATAGATTTGAATAGTGAAGTAGAAGATAAGATGGAAGAAAAAGAACATAACTATCTTTTTCTGTTTGAAAAATAAATGAATCTAAATAAGGACAACCATGATGGTCCTACTAATTGGAGTGACCTTCCATGTGTTGAATATGGAACTTATCTTTGTAACACACTTGTTAAAGTTCCCTTATTCTATTATCTTTATTCTATTTATGATGAGTTATATTGGGATGCAAATAATTTTCTATAGATAAGCTTGCATGTAAGGTACTCTTGGTGTCTCTTTGTGTTTTTTATTTTTATTTGGATGACCATTATTGATCTTGTTTGCATAAGGATGCAAAGAAAATGAATATGTTTTGGAATTCCTCTATTTGTTTCTTCATTCTTCTTTATGTCAAAATATATTTTATCTTTTATTCTTTTGGTTTCGTTTTGGTAATAATTTAAAGTGTTGGGATAGTTTGGTCTCTTCCATGTTGACCCAAAATAACTTTATGTTGTCTTCATGTGTTAATACTCTCTTGTGTGAGTATTTCCATAAGTTCTTAGGGAATTATGCTAATTTGAAACATGATAATATTATCCATTATCTCTCATCTCTATTCATCCCAAATTTTGGGATCCCTTATGTGCTCTCTTTGTCTTATTTTTGATGTAGCTTAATTTTTTGGGTAAAACCCTTGCCATTTGTTAGCTCTATTGGGCACATATCATTTCGAATATGGTTTCCCAATAAGCACCCACACCTTTTTTTTTTAAATATCATTTGATTCTACCTTAAATTAAATTGCTCTTAGTTGCTATTAGCAAAATTTTTAAGGTGGGGACAGACGTTGCATTACGTGTTTCATTTTGTTTCACATAATTAGAACTTTGTGATGTGTTTTTGGAATATTTATAATATTTGGTAGCACCTTATCAAAATTATTTAGAGTATAATTCTTGGTATAGTTTACTTGAGAACTCACCTAGTGAATACCTAACTTCACTAGCCCTTGTGTGTTTGATGTTTTTACCATTTCCAAACCACACCCACTGAATATATAAATTCACTAGCCTCATTTTGTTTCTTATCAAGATCATTTAGTGAATACAAAGATACACTAGCTCATGATTCCTTTTATATATTCATAAGACCACTTATTAAATATTAGAATTTTATATCCTATGATTTCTAGATATCTTGGGTATGTATCCTAGTAAGTATCTTCAAATATTTCGAGTCCATAATGCCATACCCCTTTCCCAATATTTTCATCATGTTTTTATTGTGTAAGAATTGTGTATGCATCATGTATGTATCATATTTTTTATTTTGCCTGCATCATGTTTGTAGCGTTCTTTCATTTTTTCATAATTATTTTACATTATGTTTGTGTATGTTTTTCTTTGTTTATTTTTTGTGTATTCTTTTTTATCATCATCTATATTTCATCTTATATGTGTGTTCCTTTTTATTCGCAGTATTTTACATTAATATCTTTAGCTTAGGGGCTAGTATATCCCCTAAACTTTGTGTCATCTTACTTCTTCAATGTCCTTATATATGAACCCATCTTGGATTTTCTTTACTTTAGTTTAAGAATGAGTGCAAGTTCTTAATCTCACTAAATGTGGGGTTAGATGTACTTTCATATTTTTTTGACCTTGACAATTTTATTGTATGTTTGGCCCCCCTTTTAATGCTTGGGCCTAATTATGTTAATTATATTCTCACTTTAATTTTGTGTTTGAAAATAAATTAAAATTGGAAATTAATTTAAAATATTCATTTAATTTCATCAAAATCCCCAAAAGTGTTTGGTATAGGATGCTCATTCCCCTTACATACCTGTTTTCCTTAAAATTTGAATATTTTACTTTCACCATTTTTGCATTTATAAAGTTAAATTAATTTGTTAGCTCTAGATAACTAATTTTATGAGAATGAATAAATTCATATAGATATAAGTGGACTTTTTTATTGACAACGAAGGAAAAAGGATGGATAAGTATTAAGCTAAATGGAGCATCCTAAAATAAATCAAGGAAATAATTACTAGAATTATTGTAGGATTATATTTCAGTCAAGAATCAATTTTAGAAATTATTCATCAACTTTTCAAGAAAGATCATTTATTTTTTATGTTCATGTGTTTTGTGAGTACTAGCACTTGTAAGAACTTCAATAAATCTAATTATACTTGCATCGAATGTGTATCATGACTTTAATTCATCAATGAACTTAGATCTTCAATGGTGAATTTTAAAACTTATGAATTTACCACTTGTTTTATCTATTTTGCCTCGTCCCAACCTAGGGTAAGCAGCCTTTACATCATCATATCCATTGTTGAAGTGGAAACACCAAAATACAATTTGACTTAGGCATTCCCCTTTATGAAACCCTTTTCCCTCATTTCTTGTGTGTAAGTGGTATATTTGAAGAAATGTTTGAAGGAGATTCAAGACCTAATTTCAATATTCAACATTTAAGCATCTTCCTTCCAAAAATTAGGGCAAGTGGAATTACTTATTGACACATGAAGTTTCAAAGTCGATTCTAGGGGACCAAATCCCATAGATTGTCACCTAGTAAGACTTGTTCAAAATTTCTAAAAAGGAGGATTTTTGGTATAAGGCATCCACTCCTCTTTCTAAGCAATTTTAGTTTAAATTTTAATGCCACATTCCTCTATCTCTACACTTTTCTTGTCTATAATCTATTTTTGGGTATTATTATTATTATATTTTTCTATAATTTCATTTTTTTTTATAGGTGCATCATTAGCCTAACTCTCTTTCATTTCACACACGTCATTGTTAAATTAAATCCAACCAAACTACCACAAATGAAAGGGACAAAAACCCTTACCAACCATTATAGTTCTTCCATTCAGGATAGAAGCCAAGTGGGATTTATGGTTGTTTTTTGCTCCTTAATGTGTAAATAGGTCAAACATGTGATTAATTTAATGTAATTATGCCCTTCATTTATACAATATAAAAAAATCATATCAAATATAAAAGTAAGAGATATTAGTACCTTTTGTATGATCATGAATTCCATAATTTTTTCTCCAATTCCTAGATGGTATTCACAAATTCTTCAACATGGAGTAGATAAGACGCTACGTTTTCTTAATACATCATTTTAAGAATTTCAAATTCTCTTAAGTGGGTTTGGAGCTTGTCCTTATTAAAAATTTTATCACCTTTTATAATTATTTTGAATTTTTCCCAAAAATTTTTTGGTTACCTATTGCATAAGCTTGTCAAATTTAGATTTTTCTAGGGCACACAAAATGGCATTCATAGATTTTTATATTATTTTTACTAGCACTCTTTTCAACTCGACCTATCAGTGGAGGGGTTGGTGCAACATAATCAACCATTACTTCAACATGTTTCACAAATATACTTTAATACTTTCAAAACTATGTGTTATTTAATCCCTCAACAATATGCTCAAAAAAATTCATAAACAGTCTCACAACTTTTACATAAATATGCAATAAAATACCTCAAAAGGTCTACTCAAATCTTCAATAAATTTGGCTCATAAATCTGCTATGAATGATCTAAAAATATACTCTTCAATCTCTTTCATATTTATCTTAAAGGTTTTCTCCTATTCCTACATTAGATCCTATCTTAATTCTTCTTTCGATAGGAATTTTTTTCATTAAACTCTTAATTCTTATTCAACCAACACACCTTCTTTTTACCCCTTCATACACCTATTCACTTAAGAGATGCGACTCCCAAAAAATTGAACCAAAATATTAATATTTTATTTTAAATATTTAATCCTTAAAGTGGGGTGCCTCTATAAGGAGGTTCAATCTCATTCAAAAAATAAATTAATTACAATTTTTATTACACTAAATGGGGGTGTTGAAATCCAAAGGTCAGCCAACATCATGAACCATGTGTTGGCCCTAATTTAATTTATTTTTGTAGATGGAAACTAAAATTTAATTTACTTTAGTGGATAACCTTCAATAGTCCTTGATTTATTTCATAAAATTTCCTTTGATATATCCTTTGACATCAAAGATAACATGACAAACGATAGAGTATATTGGCATAACATGACATTAATGATAATCTATTTTGTCATGACATTACATTAATGATAATCTATCTTGTCCATGCCCCCTTTGAAATTAATTAAAATACTTGCCATGAAGAATGCCCTCTAACCTTGATCAAAAAAGTAGATTCATTGCACAAACAAGACATATGATTGCTTCCAACAATACCACATGCTCACAGGTACGCCACAACAAAGACACATCCATAGAATAAAAACTTTACAAACTGATGCAAATTTCTCCCTCCCTTCGTTTCTGATTCCCTGGGCTGACAATTTCAAAATGCAAAATAAAAAAACTACTGGCAAAAAAACCTCAAGCCAATCAGAAATTTGCAAAAACCAGCCAAAAAAATTTTCTGTATAAAAAAAATACCATAGATCATACGTTAAGCGATTATATCATCGCCTGGCAGGAGTTCTGAAATGGCTTAATGCTCATTAATTTCCGCCTAAAAGACAGGGACTAATAAAGAAGATATAAAGATAAAAAAGGAAAGCATATTAAATATTTATCACTCTACCTAAAGTCTAGAATTCTCTTTGTAATTACTATATAAACCTCTATAAATAGAGACATATATAATCTGTTCTGCAAGAAAAAAAAAACAATCACATTCGTATTTCTCATCTCTGTCCACCTAAATTAATATGTATGCCGCGAGAAAATAGTTTCACAGTTTTTCCTTTATTCAATACGAGCTATCTAATTTCTTGCTCGCACAAAAGCTGTTGTAAGTTACTAAAGTTCAACCTCTTCATAGATGCCCATGTTAACATCACCATTTGCAGCTGCTGTTACAACATGGATGTCAAGGTAGAAGTGGCAATCAATTTCCCTTAGTTGTAACGGTTAAATGTTCTTAAAAGTTAATATAAAGAAATCAACAAATACGGACGGATTTCCACGACATTAAAGTTTGCACAAAATTTAATATGGCGAATGAACTAACACAACATTGTCTCTATGTTAGGCAGTAGGTGAAGTTGATTTTATAGAAAGAGAAGATGATAATCATATATGGACTGATGCAATAACGTAATGACATGTCATACTTATATCCTAAAAACATAGTATCATATTGATTTATATTATTTCCACCGTGCGAACGCATAACTTGTAAAACAAAGCGCTAAATACAAAGAGAGCTTTGGCCTTGGCGTTTCAAAGTTCAAAATCTTATATGAACTTTTGTTTCTTTACATATTTCTCTCTCAAATATTAGTTTCTTTGTACTTTAATCTTAAGAATTAACAATGGAATGCTAGCGAAGAAAAACGATGCATACGTTTTCAAGATAAGACAAGAATTTTAATGATCAATTTTACTCTAAAATCCAGTAAATGCCCTTCTACCCTTTTGCGTAATGAAGGTCATTTTCAAGAACCAGCAAATATGTTTAGCACAATGAAACTCATTCTGAAAAATCAGCAAAGTAAAAGAGAAATAGCCTTAGAACAAAAGTTCACAATATAAAAACCATATAAATGAAGGGATGATAATTTTAATCTAAGATTGAAATGAAATCCATAGAGCATTACATTCCGTGAGACTCTATATCTATATATATATGCTTGTATAAAATATGATAGTCGAAGAATACATGAGATAATTAATCCACAAACACCAAAATACATATCAGGAATTGCTTCTATTATAAATGTGTTCAATGTCCAATCCCTGGACTATGACCAACTGGATGATTCATGATGGGTGGTCCTCCACTAACATCATCTTCATTTTCTTTATAACCAGCATATTTTCCTTCATTAGATGTTACAGCCTCAAAGATTTCATCTGTTGCCAAATTTGTATAGCTAGCCCTCTCTTTCTGATGAACAGCTGAGGCTGCACTCAAGCTGGGAGTAGGAGCAAGCGCAAAGGATATAACTGCAGTATTAACAACGTTCATTGGACGAGATTCACAGAGTAAAATAGCGCAAGCAAACCAAGACAAAGAAAGAATAAAAAGAGCAGTTTTCATTTTGCGTTAAACAGAAGCTACTCAGACTGGGTATGTTAGGAACGGTAACACGACAGCTCTTGAAGAGACGAAAAGCTTAAGGATGTCACAGACCAGTGGTTTTTGCATTTGTTTATGCCCAAAGACGGTATATATAGACTTACTTGGCTTGAGATTCTTAATCTATGGGAGGTCTCTGACTCGTCTTCCCTACGAATGGGAACTCGGTCCTTTACTGCATTTGATATTTTTGAAATTTAATATTGTTATTATTTTCTTTGACAGTTTACAGATAGATGTTAAAAAGCCTCAAATTCCAAGGAGGGAATCATCATATACCTACAACTTCTCCAATATAATTTATAAGACTTGAGAGCTGTGAAATCAATAGGGGCCGCACAATGGACCAGCAGCTGTACAGTGCTTTTTTCAGTTAGTGTTTCGGTAACATGCACGCCACACACCTCTGAGAATTCATATGTACTTCCTTTCAAAAGAATGTTTATAAAATTAGAATACTGATAACAGTATATACTTTCCCAACTATTTGCTCTAATTTATTTCCTTCCTAATTTCGAACTACCTCTGTTATTACTGTAGACCGTGGGAAAGGACAAATGTTTCTGTGCAGGCTCTATATCATTAATATGATGTTACATTTTCTAATTCATCTTGTCAATTTCCTTTCTTAATATTTTTATGCGAGTTCCAAAGAAGTGCTCTGTATTTCGCATACTTCAAAAGAAAGTTAAAAATAAAAAATACACACAAAAATAAAAAATCCGTAACAAGCAACTGGGTACTTTTTGTTGGAAGAACTTCTAACAGTCTTTTATATAAGAGTATTCAAGTACGTTTGGAGTCTGTCTTTAAAGTAGTTTCACATTTAGAAGGACGAACCTTTGTCTTTGTTTAAATTAAATTTTTCAAGGTATTATCAACCGTAAATAAATATAATCGACACCTCACCAGTGAAGGTGCAGTTCCTATTAAAAGCTGAAGGAATAGTTTTCAGTGGCAGGATGTTAAATTCTGACAGTGATAGTAATAACATTGTCTTGGTTTTTCTCCAATATTTAAAATACAAAAACAATACTAATAGATTAGCTAAGTTTCAACATATATGCACTGCAGGCCAGAGCTCTAAAAACAAAGGAATGAAAGAATCAATTGACATACAATCACAGCTAGGCAGTATCAGCAGTCTCTAAATATTCTATGAATATATAGCTGAACACAGATTCATCAAGGAGGATCTAGCTATTGACATTCCTTAGAGGAAAACCACTTTGAAAGATGTTATTTGGCAAATCCAAGTAATCAATGATCATAACATTGTCTTCTTTTGAATTTTCATCTACATGCCGTGATGGAACGCCTCTCCCGCCCTTCTGAAATTTTGAACGTCGGGTTCAAACGGCTATCCCGCTCCTCTACCTATTTCATAATGTGCCATGATAGATTAGCTAGAATGGTCTGCACAAAATTATATAAGTTGTTCTTCCATGGTCTAATCATCGTAGATCCCTTATTTATTTTGAAAGGGATCATGTTTGGAGCTTTTTTAAGCTCTTAGTTCTTTATGACTTATTAGTGTTAACAGGGGTAATGTTTAGAGATAAATCTATTTTGAAGGTCTAGTTTAATTTGAGCCCCAAGAATGTGGATTTACATAATTTCAACAGTAAATTCTCATGTCTCAAGATTAAAAAAAATTATTTAATGTGAATTTATTTGTCTTTATTCAATTAAATAAGAGATATTTAAAAAATTGAATTAATGCATTACATTTATAGATAAATTATATAGAGAGATTTCTAGAATTATTTAAAGGCCGTGGAGAATAAAGCTATAATTTTTTTTTGCAAAATGGTGAATTAAAAGGACAGTTTTGTGAGCCATCTAGTGATTTAATAACTCGGGGAAGAGAATAACAATAAATAATTTCTTGTGGTTGCACTCACGTGAAAGTGTTTATTTTAATTGTAACTAACATTAAGGAAAATTTAAATTGTGCAAGACAATGGTAGTAAAAAACAATATGATCTAATTTTGGTTGTTAAACATATAAATTAAATATATTTGTCTATCAAAAGATTTAATTTTTTTGGGTTAATATTTTGCAAAGATGTATAGGTAAATAATGTCAGATTGTATCAAATAAAAAATATATTCTTATTAATTTTTTTAAAGAAATAAAATACGTAAAGATATAATCAACTACATGGTTGTTGGCTAGAAATAATAAAACTCACTAAGATTATTTATATATTTTCAAATTTAGGTATCTTACAGGAATATTTTTTCATAGATTACCAAGGATAAATTGGTTTCATGAAATTTTGTATTTAGACAGTAAAATCCAAGGATGTCAATATCAAACTCATAAATAATACCCAACCAAATCATAGAGGAGAGGAGTAGAAACCTTACCACCTCCACCAAGAGCTCACTAGCGAATGAGGGAGAAAATGGGAGGTCTCAAGCCTTTGTTGCAATGGTGTTTTTTTCACACTTTCTTTACGGAGTTGATGGAGTGTTATGGTTGCTGCTATGGAGTGAAAACCATTGCTTGAGAGTGATGGATGCTAAGAGGATGTTGTGTAGATAGCTAAATTGAATGCTTAGAGGTTAAAATGGAGGAAGGAAGAGTGAATTTGAAGGAGAGAATGAAGGAAACAACCATATTCGAGCTGATTGGCTGAAGAAGGCATTAAAAATTGACCTCCAATGGAAAGTGTAATACCTTTGTAGGCTCTAGACATGGGAATCTATTAGGGATGTAAGCATCCCAGGTGCGAATGTTTGCATGTCGCATGGACATCCCCGATGGTTATTCTTCTATTGACAAACAAAATAGACACCAAGTGGAACAAAGGCAACAAGCTTATGTGGAATTTCACCTTTGGATTTGGCTTTCTAAGTTGAGGATGTGTAAAAGGGGAATTTGCGTAAGGGGTGCAAATTCGCTCCTATACAATACTAAACAATTTGAAACACTAATTAAATTTCCTTGGAAGGTGAGTGTCCTAGATTTAAGTCCTAGGACCGATTCTCCCATGGGTGAATGGGTCATTCTTCAGTATCATATTCCAATTTTTAATATATTTTTTGTGGCATTTTTATGATTGAACTTCAAGGTTCAATTTTTGGCCTTCAATGTTTAATTGTCAAGAAATTAAAAAAGTACCCATAAATAAAAGGTCTTTTATCATTTCAAATCCTAGAAGCAATTTAGAATTTTTATGAGAGAATTCTTATAGAAATATTATATTGAAGAGCATTCAAGATAAATTTTTTTAGTCTTCTACATCAACATTCAAGATCTCAAGCATCATGTCAAAGTTATTTGCATCGATGCATCTTTTTGGAGCTAACATTGTGATGTAGGTTTCAAGAATTCATGCATGAATTCAAGAATCAAGATAAACATCCAATCAAGTCATTTCATGCAAGCTCAAGACCTTGGAGAGAGCTATTAGACTTCAATAATCTAAGGATCTGCATTAAAGGTTTTGGTGAGCTACAACATAAAATTGTTCATTCAACATTCCTCCCATTCATGTTCCAGTTTACTTCAAGGTTTGATTACTAAAATGGGAGTTAACCAATGCAAAAACCCACTCACCAAAAATAAACATCTTATCCCTCTCTTTGTATGTGTCAATTTGTAGGTAAAGAAGGATTAAATATTGATCAAAGGCATAATTTTTTAAAGTTGTTAAAGTTGTCATCAAAATTTCCAAGATACAAATCTTACTTACTTAATTTAATTTAGTCTTTCCAACAATGAGATCTAGAAAAATCAAGAGTGCAGATCCAAGAGCAGAGGATTGTGAAATCAAATTTTTGACCCCTATAGTAGAACCCATGCACCCTAGGGAAAATCTATCATTGGAGGAAACTTAACAACAAATTTTGGTGACGCATACACATCAACTTACCCTTCTCATATCTACTAGGAGTTAGTAGTTTTTTATTGTTTTATTTTTTAAATTGATGATTCAACTTTCACATTGCATAATTAAATTCATTTACTATATTTATAGTTTTTCTCCCCAAACTATTGTTCAAGTAGATTTTACTCTATTAATATTTCACCTAAGTCTAATTGGTATCTAGTGGACCTGAACATTTTTCCTCCTACCCCCAAATAGTGAATAAACCTTTGTTCAAACTAGGTATCCTCCCTTGACCGCCTAGAATTTATGCCATGGTCCCCACTCTACTATCCTAAAAAGGACCAAGATATAGCCACTTCACTAAATTTATGTCTCTGAAGGCTAAACAAGTCTTTATGCTAAAAATTAAGATCATTTTGGTCTCCCAACCTTCTATAGTCCATTTGATTCATCCTACAATGTAAGAAAAGAGGCAAATATTGGGGAAAAACCCAATTACTTATTCACAAGATATAGTTGATGTGAGAAGGAAAAAAAGTTAAAGAGCATAATAGAAGATGTCATACTATGGATTTCCATCTTGCAAAAGCTAATAAGAATTTAGTCAATGAAATTTCATCTATACAAACCAATTCCAATGAGATACCACCTATCATTCATCATCCTCATCACCTAACTCCACCTCAACTGCCTCACCAAAGCATAAAGCCAAACCTTACGTATACTAGCCAAAAAAAAGAATAAAATATGATCATACAAGTGATATTGATTGCAATCATGCTGATAAAACTAATATACAACCTATTTTGATATATTTGAATAGTGAAGTAGAAGATAAGACGAAAGAAAAAGAACATAACTATCTTTTATGTTTGAAAAATAAATGAATCTAGATAAGGACAACCATGATGGTCCTACTAATGGGAGTGAACTTCCATGTGTTGAATCTGAAACTTCTCTTTGTATTTCACTTGTTAAATTTTCCTTATCCTATTATCTTTATTCTATTTATAATGTCTTATATTGGGATGTAGATAATTTTCTATAGAAAAGCTTGCATGTAAGGTACTCTTGGTGTCTCTTTGTGTTTTTTATTTTTATTTGGATGACCATTATTGTTCTTGTTTATAGAAGGATGCAAATAAAATGAATATGTTGTGGAATTCCTCTATTTGTTTCTTCATTCTTCTTTATGTCAAAAATATCTCTTATCTTTTATTCTTTTGGTTTCCTTTTGGTAATGATGCAAAGTGTTGGGATAGTTTGGTCTCTTCCATGTTGACCCAAAATCACTTTATGTTGTCTTCATGTGTTAATCCTCCCTTGTGTTATTAGTTCCATAAGTGCTTAGGTAATTATATCAATTTGAAACATGATAATATTATCCATTATCTCTCATCTCTACTGATCCCAAATTTTTGGATCCCTTATGTGTTCTCTTTGTCTTATTTTTCATGTAGTTTTATTTTTTGGGTAAACCCCTTGCAATTTGTTAGCTCTATTAGGCACATATCATTTCGAATAGGTGTAGACATGCAAAACTGACATCATATATCTCGCTCTAACTAACATCAAATTCTGCTATTAATTAATTAAAGCAATTTATTGATTAATTCACTAAGGTTCATTAAATAAATCAAAATTATTTAATCAAATCCTTAAAGTTCTTCTCATTTGATTTATCAAATGTCACTTCTTAATATCATCCAAGTTAATTAATCTACATTAATTGACTTCTAAATCATGATTAGCATTCTCTAGCTTTTGACTCAACTAGAGTCAAATCCAAACTCCTAACTAACCCACCCACTTGCACCAATAAATCATTTATTTGATTTATTATTTCCTCTAATTACATTCAAAATGGAATCAAAATGGAATATTCTTCCAATTTGAATCTTCCCCCCAAAAGGGACTTGTCCCTTCCAACAAGGTTTTAAATGCTATTTGCACAAGTCAAACATGGCATTTATTGCACCTTTCATCCCCCCTAAACATGTCATTTCATCCAAATTTGAATTTCAAATTGGCACATTGGCCAAGGCTTGCACATTCCTCACCCTCTCACACTTTGACAAGTGGCATCTTGCCATTGGCTCATGAATTATCCCACATTCATCCAAATCTATCACTCTTCCTAATCTCGAATCTATAAAATGCAAAGCATTTCAACACAAATCATCTACAACAACAACACTTACTCATTGCAAGGTTACTCTCTTCATTTGAGAATCAATCTTGCTCATCACAACACCATTTGCTTAGCAACTATATCTTGAGGCAAGGTTGCTTTCTTCATTTGAGAGTCAATCTTGCTCTTCATCATCTATCATTTGGCATTTTGCTTATCAAGGGATTGGGAAAGGGCAGCTTCCTACAACACTAAGTTGCACCAATCCACTATGGAATAAATATATTTCATGTTTGCATTGTCATTTGTTTGCATTTTTGAAACATGGAGTATTATTTCATATGTTTGTTTATTTCTATAATGTTAGTTTTGTCTTGTTACTAATATTTGCAAATTTAAGCAACCACAAAATGGCGCTAGAAGGAGGGCACCTCTTACCTGTTTTTATTTTTGTCTTCTTGACATAAGTCTTAATAATTTATCTTGTTGCAGGTTCTCATAGGTTTGTATGAGGTAGATCGGAGTGTTTTCATGAACATGATAATCTTTGGTGTAGAGTGTGATATAATGCTAGAATACATCTTCTACTTTGTATTATAAATATATGCATTATTGCTGTTATATTTTCTGTGCCATTCTCTCTAGTATAGCAGAAACATACTCGTCTCCTTTATGTCTGTGCTACATACGATCATTCTTGCAGCTGTCAAGGATATGTTATGATAAATTTTGAATGAATACCTTTTATATCAGCATTCCAATTACGTTCATATCTGTATACATACATTGATGATGACACATTCTTTTGTGGGAGATATGATTTTTTCTGACCTTTTCATCTACATCAACGAGCACATTTCTACTTTTCTAACTTTTGATAGCAATATGATTTCATTTAATATGGACTTGAAATAGGAAATCAAGATTTTTTTTTACTCTTTCGCATCTACTGTGACAGTTATAACGTGGTCCACCACTTTGAGTTTGTTTATCTGTGAAGGCACAGTTTTAAACCATATTTTCAAGATTAGAAAGCGAACACTGGAAATCTCTGTGGTTGTATTCCATTTACTCCATATGTCTAGTGTAGAAGGTAATAGGTGGTCATCTCCTTTTCCAATGAGGGAAACACCGGGGTCCCAAGTGGTGTGAGAAGCCAATCATAGTCATTTTTTTTGCCTCCATCTACATTTTAGCAAGTCATCTGACACTGTTTTCCTCACTGGTGATTTTGGCATTTTATAGACTGGCGAGCTATTGCATTTGGTCACAGCAATGAGGGATGACTCCAGTCATCAGGGTGATCGGTGAGGAAAAGTGCATTGTTATGCTCATTCTCATGCTGGCGCATCTAAGAAAACAAAGCCAGATTATCATCCCTCTCTTTCTCTTTGTCCCTCACTACACTGCCCAGACTACACCACCTCCTCGTTGCTTCTACTATCACTACACTGCCCAAACTACCCCGATGCAGGCATGCAACCCTCTCTCCACGCCACTATTCTTAGTCAATACCATCACCATAAAGGGTATGATACCTATTCTTTGTTCGTTCTCCATTAGAAAATTTGCACTAGTCATAGACGCTGCCAATTCACCTACAAGGGGCCAAGAACACAATCCCAGATCTATACCCAGAACCAAATCCAGCCATAGCATTATTTACCAAAAAGCTTAATGTACCGAATGTTGTGCTAAGGTAGCTGAGGTCTCCACTAGCAACAGGCATGGGGATGGAAAACTCCGTGTAACAGAAGGCCAAAAGCAACACAAAGAGCCCTATCACATACGAAACAATAACCGCCAGCCTGGCATAGTCTCTTGCAGCCCGGACTGTAGTGACTCTATACACCTGTTCTGCAATGGATCTATTAATCGCTGTCGCTTGAAAAATGACTAGCAGATGGATATTTCGTGCCTGTGGCCTAGTCCTTGGTATTTAAATTCCAAAATGAGGCTTTCAAATCTTATGGATGACCTCGTTGCAACTACTTAATTCATTACTGGCTTGGTGACTGTCGCGTTCTGCTGGTTGATTCATTCATTGTCTTTATTATTGGTTGAGAAATTCATGCCTGACAACTACAATGAAATGTACCACAGCCCTGTAAATTCGCAAAAGTAAAGATAACGCACCTATCAATAGTCCGCATGTCTTGTCTATGTCTTGTTTATACGCTGTAATCACTGCATTCCCGGAGATCACATTTTTCTCTAATACACTCTGTTGAATAGTAAATGTGACTGGTCTATAATTCTGCAAGCAGTTAAACAATTCACGTGACTTGTCTATGATTCTACGTGTTGCATACACACCTGCCAGGTAGCGAGGATGCTGGTCAAAGTTCTAAGTATTAAGATTAGGTGAGCAAAATCTCTTCACATTAATATGTGTGGGACGCATATCTTATCACACATTCTAAGAATGCTAACAATAGGCCTGAGTATTAAGATTGCTAACCTTAACTTGCCAGCCATAGGCGCATATTAAATGAACAAGTTTCTCCGTTTGCATCCCTAGCATTTCCTAGTGAATTTATGTCGAACAATAACCTGCTTTGATAAAATCAACATCGAGGTGACATGACAGACAGAGCTACGCGTAGGGAGCAGAAGATAAAGATGTTATAACTAAGATAAAGGCAAAACATCATATCAAACAATGGCGTGCCTTTGACATTTTATTTGTGATGTGATTAACATGCTGATAAGCAACACCAATAGACTTCCATCTGCCACGGTGATCTTGTGGAGGTAGATATGTTGGTAGATCCATTTGACTTCGTATATTTTCTTGTTTTTGAGAGGAGTTAATGTCAGCTAAATAGCTTATGAGGTGGGTTTCTCTGCAAACGTTAACAACACTCATTATTGAAGAATAGACATGCAACTGTTGAAATTTTAATGAATTTACCTACATGCACGGAGTAATGATGATAGCCGCAGCCTAGGAGTATGTTGTAGTAAAATGCATTGAATCTAGTTTTAATTACCTTTGCACTATTCCTATAAAGCAAGCTGGCTGAATAGTAAATTCATGCAATGAAAAATCAGTTAAGTAGATTTTGAGTGACTGCGACATGTCTGGGAGTTGCTCATAAAGGGAGATCTATAATATCAAATGAGAGCATTCCTAGGGATTTGTTCTCACTTTTGTCAAGTGTCATGCACAGTATTGCAACGTGGGAGTTCTAGTATTAAAACCCGCAAGTAAAAATGTATTTCTGAATATTGATGTTAAAGGTGATGTCTCTTTCTTTTGCCAATGGTGTTTGATTTATTTCTTTCTACTTGATTTAGCGTGGAAACTAACAGTTTGTGGCTTATATTTCATGATTTTTGGTCATCTATTTTTGTCCAAGATACAAACGGTTGGATGAATTTGAAGAACTTCAATTGATTATTGGGAACTTTTATATGATACTATAAAAATGGGTAGACTTAACTTGAGTTGGTAGAATATTATAATTTGGTGGGGTAGCTGTTAAGAATTTGATTGTTAAAGCATACCTTGCATGATAGGTGTGATTTTTATGTTTCATTGATTTTTAACAAAGTCTCATTCCTCATATTTTAACTTTGAACTTTCTATAAGGTTGACATCAAGGTTGAAATCAAGGTGGACGTTTGAAGACAAGTACTTGAATTGAACAAAAGAACAAGGCTAAAGCAAAAAAAAAAAAAATGAAGGCGAAAAGAGTGGAATTGAAAACTTGAAAAGCATTTTTTAATGCTTGTTTTAAATCTTGGAGCTTCCATTTACTACCTTTTTTTTTCTGTTTTTAGCTAACTCACTTTTCAATTTGGACTTAAAATCAATCAATGACTTGATCTTTTCAAAGTTGGCTAAAATTGAACCTTAGACACTTACTAGATTTCAATTTGGACTTAAAATTGAACAAGGCAACCTTCACACTTGGATTTTGGTGCTTAAAACAAATTCATCACTACTTTTTGGACTTAAAATGAACAACTGTTTGTCATATTTTGCAATCTTTTTCACAAAGTAATATCATCAAAAAGACGTATGCGCTTCTCTCGCGCCTCACGGTGATCTTGGGAATCAAAATTTTTTTTTATGATATTAAGTTGTCAAAAATATTGCCTCCACACTTTAATTTGGGCATTTTAAAATTGAACAAAACATGCGAGTGTGAGCACGATATATTGCGGAGGTTCTCCCCTTTGTTTTTCAACAAAGGTTGTGTGAACGATGGGATATGTTAGCTCGCTATTGTTTATCTTAGAGGGCCTGCCTTGTGGGAAAAAGTAATCACCCAAGGGAACGACCCAACCGGGAACACGCTAAAGCCAAGCGACTTCCACCCGGGATATAAGTGTGGATATTGGAACAAAGGCCAATATCACGAGGATTATTCCGATGAGATGGACAGCAATGGACTCTCGCCGATGTTGGATAATCCCCCACGAACGGAATGCCCGAATTAGAACCCCTTGTTTAGAAATTGGCCAAAACCTTGTCTATCTTGTTGGTGCAAAAGGTTATGTCCTTTGAAGCCGCCCCACATAACATATGGTCTTGTTGTGGAAATGGAAAGTATGCCATGGGAGATTCATGGGTACTAATGCTTGGCTGACCCGAATAAGTGAGTGCCGTGGAGGGGAGCCAGTGTGGTCAAGCATTTAGCCATTCGCACAAGATATGCGCAGCTAGATTTATCCAAGTGGGAACCCAACAAGATATTGCCTCATCATCCTAGGGTTGTAAAAGTGCTTGGAATCAAAAATACTTTGCTTGGATTCAAAACATTGAAAAACGAACATTCACAAGAGCCTCAAATTTCAAACACCTTAGAGGAAACCTTTGACGAATTTAAACACTCTTGCTTTCCCTAGGGATTCTATCCTTAGAGGTTTCTAAGTGTTGAAATTCTATCGTCATTTGTTTTCACTAAGGATAAACTTAGTAAACTTTTGCCCTAATTTCTTTGATTTCCACATAATGGACATTGTGGGATGAAAACGAAAGTGGGACATTAGACATTCAGTTTGAAAACATAATCAAGCAAGTGTTTTTGGTAAAAAGGAATTCACTAAGACAAGATAAAAGACAAATTTGATTACACATGTGTTTTCTAACATGATCAAAATCCCAAAACCAAAGTTCAAAAACCTTAGTGTGAAAGCTAGTGAGGAGCATCTTGAGATCTTGAATTGTTTGAAAGGTTTGCTTTCCTCCCATAGGAAATATAGCGTGTTCTTCAACACCGAGGTCTTGTAAGAAGAAGTGTTATTCTAGGTCAAGTCTAGGATCAATTCAATCACTTTCATCCATTCTTCACCCATTTCAAACATCAATCAAATTTCCATCTCACCAATAACTCTTGGAAACTTTGTAAACATTTGTTATGCTAAACTTCTAGGTGAAATCAAATCACTTTGTTTGACTTTCAAATCATCACCTCGTTTGACTTGACGCACTTAGTCAAACTACCATCTTGTAGGAGTTCACTCTATGGATAACACAACTTCCTAGAGCTTTACGATTACATTCATCACATTTTGGTTGACTTAACACACCTAGTCAAACCATCAATCCAACCACGATCAATCAAGTCCTAAAAGTTTAGCATTTCCTTCAAAGTTTCTTTAAGAGTTCCATTCATCCGTATCACTCATCTTTCGTTCACTCATTATCGCTTTGATCCTTCAATTATCCTAGTTCTTCGCTTCTTTGAACCTAAGGTTTAGAACGATCTAAAGGATTAGAGGTTCATCTCTTACATTCTTGAAAATTGATCTTCATTTTATGGTTCAAACTCGATCTCAACACAAGAGGACCATGGAATATAAATTTGATCCATCCATCATGAGCAATTTGATTCAACCAAACTATCCAAGCCTTGCAATACCATTTGATTTTCAAAGCTTGTACAATGCATACATGGGAGCATTATCTCATACAAACATCAATGGTACAACAAATATGAGTATGCCCGATCCAAAGTTTGGAACACCTTTCCCAATGATACATTCAAATCCAAGTCCAAATCTGCAAATCTATCAACCAAATGCCGAATGCATGAGTTTTCCAAACATTATCCCACAAAATCCATACATACCAAGTGCAACTTTACCAAACATGACCATTTCAAATCCACACTTGTTAAACTTTGGGGTCGACATGTTTGCAAATCCCCCTAATGTTGTTCAAAATCCTAGCAATATATTGGCAACTCCATATGTTGATTCAAGTCAAGGTAACAACATGCAAAATCAAAGTTACCTAAATCCAAGCAATATGATTCCC